>JARQST010000308.1:83436-97949 GCA_030142225.1 Pachycephus smyrnensis | reverse complement strand
TATATATTCGTATCAGTAACTTTTATCTGACCCCATTCGCTTCGCAACAAGTGACTTCATCTCGTTGGATTTGCATACGGAATAAATTACCGTACGTGTATGCAATTCATTCGCGTACGCATGGAAATTTTGGAAAAGCACGTTACTTTCAGTTATTTCGCGAAACCATGCGAAAAATTGAATTTTTCAATACGCCGTTTACGGAATGGCAGCTTATTAACAATTATTAAGGCGAATTTCGATGGGTCGGTATCAGGTCGGAATTGCCAGAATGTAGCGAGATTACGAACGTCAGGTTGAAGATAAAACCGAACGATGGATTGGCACTAGGTACTTCAGTAGACTACGCGAAATTGGCTGGCGATAAACTAACGGCGTCCCGACGTCGATTTCACTGGATCTGATATAGAACTCAGTAATTTGTCACACTTACTTTTATAGAATTCTAGAAGCAATAAAAATATAACGAGTAAAATTTAAAATTGTACGGTTCAATTCGGTACGTTTGAGGAATTTCAATTTTGAGTGAAATTACACGAAAAATTGAAACAAAATGACGTAACGCTGACAATATTTGGCACGGAATGTAGCGAAATAAAAAAATAAAGATAAGGATACCCGGGAAGATCTTCTCGTTAAGCATAATAGTAGGCGTTTTAAAAAGCTGCAAAGTTATGCTCGTTAATGAAGCCACTAGGGGCGGTTAGAGCGTCGCGACGTCACGTACACGTCGAGTTGACGGGATCGTCGAGACGTCAGCAGACAAGACCGACGTCTATCTAGCGTACGAATCAGCCATTTCCCAGGGAGAAATTTCATTGCAACTTTGACGAACTGTTGGAATCCACGACGCTGGGAATCCACTTCGTGCGGTTTAGGAAGCGTCGGGACGACTGGCGTCGTGGTTTCACCACACGGGGGAAAACAGTTTACCTTGATAATCAGACGTATGACAGAGAGTCAAGATGGAGATGAGGAAACATAAAATAATTTGCATAATTAAAATCATGAAAAACTGTACTATCTCTGTGTAATTTATAAACGATAAAAATTCGAGTATAAAAAGAAACCAAAAAGGTTTTTCAAAATTTTCTCATCAATATATATACATATAACCCTTATTAAATTTCGTGTAATTTCATGTCCCTTGCCGATCTAGATATGAGATATCGCGACCCTTAAACACTTGGTAATTCTTTCGAAGCTTTTGAAACTTCCTTAGGACCGTTAGTCGTTGACGGGACATTAGGCGCTAAAAGGCTTCTTGAAAAGTTTTCTTTATCGTTTCCACGAGAAAGGGAAGAAGAGGAGAAGATTACGACGCAAAGAGAAAGGAGTAGCTCGATGCGAATAGAGAAAGTGAAAAGGGTCGTTCGTGATCAGCCAACCGTGGTACTACATTATTACTAATACAATTCCAATCGACGACAGCTTCTTTTCTCTCCGCCATTATTCGCTTAACGTATAGACATTTTACGCCATTGTCCAATTGTAATTACGTCATAAGACGTTCGATCTCGACTACCGATTGTTCACTGATAACTGTCAATTATGATTCGCGCCTGTTATTCGCTATGGACAAACAGTTAACAGCGCGTGGGATAACCGGTTAAGCAATTACTTCAACTGTCAATTCCATTGAACAAATTCAGCCTGTGATTTCGATCAATTTCACCAGTCACAAAGTCATTACCGAATCATCAAAGTCCATAATGATTATTAAGAATTCAAATAAAACTCATAACCATTGTTTATCTCAAAAATAATAGGAACCGTATTAGACTTTATAATATGAAATTGCAAATTCATGCAATTCTTTTTTGATATCAAAAAATATTCATCATTCCGTATAAGCTTGGAGTAAAAAGATGCACTTTCCTCGAGTGCATCTCGTGAGTGCAATTAAATGTTCCCGATCGAACTGAGAACCCGTGAGGTCATGACCCTCTTACCCCTCTCTCAGCAAGTTCCATATTCTCTTGGCGATTTCTATGCAAAGTTATGGGGACAGTTCACGGGGGCGGATACCTTTCTATGGAAATTAATATGAAAGTCGACAATGACGCGGTGACTTTTATTTTACGAATATAAAAAAATTCTCACCAGACCTAGGTCCGTGTCATCGATTCGATCGATCGATCGAACGTGACACCGAATCGAATGGATTCCTCACGATTCCCATATGCTTGCCATGGATGCACTTATAGTACAATATAACATGACCTATACCAATATATATGAAAATCTGATAAATACCAATTGACAAAATCGTATTCAAACCGATCCATCCTAGAATTCGAAATATTTACAAAATTCAAAATTTATATATATATATATAAACAACGTAAGTCCCATTTCGATTTATGCTGTTACATTTAACAATCTCGCTCGAATCGCCTCCAGGTATTATGGGACCTTATTTCCCTATCTTAACGACATAGAAAATACGCGACCCGATTGATAGTCATGCTAATGCACCTACCGTTAGCAACGTACATACATTGCTGTACGAATAAAAGCCTACCCTCTCTTGAAAACAAAAAAAAAGAAAAAGAATATACTCCAATCCCACTGCTATCTAAGTTTATTATTCCGCTTAGTAAATCACAATTATACACTAACAATATATATCACAACATAAATATACAAGCCTGACGAACTTTCATCACGATGCAATGCAAAAGTCGTACATTGCTACAATTCCACGCTTGACAACCCCCGATTAACAGTGCAATTCAAAATAATCAAGTAAAAACAATAACAACTTTTTCCCACCCCTAGTTTAATATACAAATTATGCCTAACTCGTCTCTCCACTACAGTGCTTCTATCTACCTGCCTACTAACAGGCTAAATAATTAATGCAACGTACGCCGCAACTCCAGGCGATATGTCTCGGCCCATTTATAAAACAATATCTCAACAAAGGATCGAATCATTCGTCATCCTCGGTAAAAGAGTGAAAGAATGAGAAAAAAAGGGTTGATAAAATATAACCATCCCTCTACCCCCCTTTTCCACTCGGTCACTTATCCCCAGCGACACGCAAGCCTCGTAATGCCTATTGTCAGGAATCAATTGATCACCAGCAGCTAGAAAGCCAGAACGATTAAGCCTGATGTATTATTGTTGTAGACAAACATGGAATGCAGAAGGGAAGAAATACGTATACGTTGAATGATCTATCACGCATGCGCATCAGACAGGATCTGTTTTCATTGGCTGTGCCCGGATGCTGGATTACAGGTATGCCACGTTTGCATTGCGAAATATATGTAAAACAATAAGAAATCTTTTTTCACATAAACTACAACAGGCACTACCTCGTAAAATTATTATAGTTAATCGTATAGAATTTCTAGGTGGCTTTTTCGTACAATACCGTTTCCTTTCTACACGTAGGCGGATACCTTGCTTACTTGCTGTAACGAAGCAATGTACCGTTGGGATTACACGGGGACAGTGTAAAAATGATTAATTTGCCGTATACAGCCGAGCGCTCGCTTGGCATTCATTAGGACGGGAAAGTCTGGGTACGTAGGCGGTCGCCATTTTTTTTTTACGAGTTCGTATTTGGCGGTATCGATCGATAGATCTTCATCGAATTGTACGCGTCTTGTAGTAGTACGCTATCTACCGTACGCTCATGGTAATTAAATCAATGATCATCTTACCAGGACGTCTTTTGAATATATTATATATACCTGTATAATATATATACGTACATAGTATATATTATATAGACATTGCTTTCTTATCGCTAACTGAGTCCTCGTTAATCCTGTATAAAAATCTGTCAATTTGATAACGCGCATGATTAACTTTTAATATTCAATTAAAAGAAACGATTCCCATCAAAGGAATCCATAGAGACGTTCCCGTCTGTACCAAAGTGGATTAGCGACTGCATTTGTAAATGCGAAAGAATGCCTAAGAGATATTGACAGGTTTCTTGCGTAAGTTGCACAGGTAAACGAGTGCATTGCTCCAGTTAGCAGTAACCGCCAGAAGGATTCTCTCATCGTGGCAAAACGGCAAGTTAACCACCGGGAAGAGGACGTCATTCAAACTAAATAAATCGCGAGAATTTATCTCGAGGATGATATACCGGTACAGCATCCGAACTGTATAGCGTCAGCTGGACCGTAATATACGAACAATGTATAATTAGTCTAATGACAGTTCCTAGTGCAACCAGGAGTCCCGAGAGTGCTATAAGCACCTTCCATGCATATTCCGTCTCCAGTTATATACACGACTTAATGCTTATGGTCCAGCGCAGACTCCCTGCATTGCTCGATGCTGCATAGTTCATCGATCATTGTCAATTTCGGACAATCGTTTGTCCAAGCAATCTTCTATACGGACTTCGAGATTAATTATCTATCCTAGATTACGTAACGCGTAATATCAATGAAATAGATGAAAATTAATCTGTATTTTTGAGATAAATATTCCATTTTTTAATCAATTGATTATCTGTAGGTTTCATTTTTCTTGGAATTGTATGGGGAAGCAAGGCTCGGAGAACTCAGCTCATAAAAAGTCGTACAGGCAGAGGAATGGATCAGACGCGGTTATCTCGATGCTAAACTGGAAACTTTGTAAATAAGGCATTACGCAATTCTCGTAAAAGTAAACAGACGACAAGCAGACTCGTATGCGAGTTTAGAACCGTCCCCCCCCATGAAGGTTCGTAACGGAAGGTAGGAAATTGCATTTGCCAGGTCGCCTAACTGGCGTAAAGTGGCCGTGCGGCTAGTGAGGTCTGCAGGATGTAGAAAGCTCACGGGTGGAAAGAGCTTGAGGTCTCTTCTGTATGAAACCAGACACAAAAGCTTTGCAAGCACGGTAAAACGGGTTGCCAGCTAATTGTATAATTCTAATTAACGTATATCCGCGAAAAGACTACAACGCTCTGGGCATTGTGAAATCAGAGAATTGTTATCGTTATCATTAGTAGTATTATTATACAGGTAGATTTATTTATTTTTATTTTAAGATTACACGTTTTGCTCTTATTCTCAATGTCGCATTTTTCACGGTGTTACTTTCCCTTGGTCGCTACAGTGTGACAGTGACTTTACTCTTGAGACTGTACGCATTTGTCTGACGAATATCAAGCTTTCGCAAGGTAACTATATAGACGTCGGGTCTGGTGAGCGTCGCGACGCTCGGTACCTAGAGTGATTCACGTAGTAATCCATTTCTAATTCCCAACAGTGCCGTGCTTTTTAAATTGCAGCATCCTTCGTCCATGGAATATGGTGCATTTCGTTAAATTTTATCTGCTGCACCTGCATGCTGCAAGTGCATAACATTTCACCTGCGATAAGCGTAATCTTGTTTTCACTGTGCTTTCGCATTGTTGGTATCTTCCAAAGCATTCAGGCCCTCGTACGTAGCTTTAACGGTGTGTGGATATAGTTAATCTTATTGTATTTCTTTTTAATCTTCTTTTTCCCGATTTGCATCGATGGCTGCTGTAAAAGGATTCTTCGATTACCATATGCGATATACTCGTGTGTTACGTAACTGGTAACGGATTCTGAAGCTATCGGTATATAACGTGCACATATGTGTATTGGAATTTTAGCCGAACGCTTATCGTTACCACGCTATTGGTATACCTGTATATATGGGTATATGCCAGGACGCATAGTCACACGTGTGAACGCAGCTTTCGAATTTAAGGCGGATCATTCAGATGCAAACTTCATTTAGTTTTAGAGCTTATAAAGCGACGCCGCGAACGACCGAGCTGTTTCAGTCGGAGATGATAGTGCTGGTCGATAAGCGTCGGGACGCCGACGGCGTCGAAAAGTTCGTTAGTCAACGGTTACGGAGTATAAATTTGTCGTAAATCGAAAATACACTGGCTGTATGATAGAACCAAGAGACAGGTCGTATCTATATACGTTTTATATGCGAAAGAAAAGCTTTTCTACTCGTAAGAGAAAGTGTAGATGCTGGTTGTGCATTGGATTTTGCATAAACAAGTTGCATCTTGTGGGTTAGGATGAAGGCTGATTTTTATTGCAATTCTTATTAATTTATTGTACATTCTACCTGTAACCAGGAATATTCCTATTGAATTTTGTATTATAATTTTTTTTTCGTTGCTGATTTTTTTATCTGTCCGATAATGGTTTCCAGTGTCTCTAATCACTGATAACGGTTTTCAAAAATCAGGTAAGTAATAACAAATAAAACGTGTATGTACAATACATAAAAATAGTTATTTCGATACGAAAGACTTTTTTCTTGCGCAATTAATTTTTTTTCATTGCGATTCTCACGCTCGCCATATTTCTACTTGCAGTCTGTGTATCCACGTGGATTAATCAATAGGGATGAAATGTTGTCTGAGGTCTAGGTTCCAATATTACTCAATATACAGGTAGTATCGAGATGAAAGGCTAAGGTAAAAGGGATGAAAGTCTAAGGCGTCGTCGGGTTCGGCAGATTGCCAGGGGACAGGCGCAACCCTGAGAGACCGTCGCGCCAACTGCTACCCTGTGAACTGAATTTAAAAAGGGTCGGCCATTACAAGTTTCTCACTTCGCCTAGAGTTTCCCCTCTTTCTCACTATATGCTCCCTGAAATTACGTCACGGATAGGATAATTACGACGAGAGGATTAGGAATGGCATTAGCGTCCAGAAAGGGTGATAATTAATAAAATTATCCTCTATTAATATCCATACCTACGTCATACACCCGTATAGACAGTTATCACTTGATTAATTAATTAATGCAGATACCCTATTTTTACAATGTATACCTATACGTATCAAAGAATTTTTTTTATCATTCCAACATTCCCTTTACCAGAGCGTCGAAACCATATAGGCGTAAAGAGGCGTCTACCTTCCGGTGAAGCGTCGTGCTCAACACGCGAGAGACGTCACTGTCAGGGTTATGCCGACGACTAATCTTGGTTTAGCGTAATTTACGGTCGGATTATCGTCGGTTTTATCACATTGAATTACAATGCGGCAGCGACGTGCGAGTCGGGACGGCGAGAAGCCGAACGCGCGAGAACTGAGGGAGATTTGGGGTTGGTTAGAGAATGAGAGAGTACGAGTGGGGGGGAGAATCCAAGGTGTGAAGCAAAACCTCTCTATCCTTAAGGCAGGTAATCGATAACAAGAAGATAGCAGGGTTTGATCTATACCAATTGAAATGGACGTTTAGTACCTTGGAAGATTTTTATTAAATTTTACTGTCAATCCAATACATTATATAGTATATACACATATATACTAGAAGAATTACGTAAGATGGCGACGAGTGCCAAACCCTTCTACTCTGCCGTTAATTTTCACAGTCCCGTGAATTACCTTGAATGGCCGATAACCGTTAATCGTCTCCATCGATTTGTAACGACAGGAGCGAAAGAGAGGAAACACAATAAATGGAAGAGAGCGAGAGAGAGAGAGAGATTGAATAAAGGAAGGAAAAGTAAAAACTGAAAGATTTCTCTAATGAAATAAATGAGAGATATACTAACTATATATAGTATAGTTATCAAAGCTATAAATACGAATGATCCGTGTATCAGTCTTGAATCTAACAGGATTCGATAGGCCTGTCTTCTCCACATACGATGCCAATATCAATTTTTATTATTTAATTAAGATCATCCACTCAAAAGAAGAAGTAGCAACGTTGTCAATCTCCTAGATGAAATATTCCCTCGCGTTTCACGCACGTAACCGACATCATTTACTTTTCTCATCTACTCGCAAACCGGAAATGGCCACGTAGACACTTTAGGTATATGTATACAGATATATATGTAACATTGCAGTATAAGTTCCATCAGTTACTCAGAAAGTTCTATACCACGTATGTCCATGCCCCAAGCATAAATACATACACCGTATAGGATAACTCCTGACACTGTTTATACGTGAGTTTATTATTTTCTTTTTCCCCTGAAAAATCATTCAGTATTTCCATAGTAATTTTTATCTCTTATCAAAACTCGCGGAAGGCCAACAAAACACCGATGCCCAATGCGTACGTTAGTTTCGTCCACGCAAGAAGATGACTTCGTTTGTTTTAGTTATAGCGTGAGTTTAACGTCGCTCCGGAGCTTAAAGCCGCGAACGCATATCGCGTGCGGCACGTACGCCCATAACCGTTAATTGTATAGTTACATACGAATTCAGTTAGTGCCGTACGAGGGTGCTTAGCGTATTGCGTAAATTGTCATCGACTATTTGGAATGTATTAAAAGCAACACGTCGGCGAGTAATATTCGAGCTTTTTTTTACGTAATAGCTTAACGAGAAAATGCTCGGCGAAATGAACTGTCAGGACATCGAATGACTCGTTATAAATAAATGTATAATTGACGAGACAAATATTGGCAAAATAAATCGATTAGGGGTTATTCGTTAATCCTTATCAGGGTGACGCTATCGAGCTTACGATAATCGTTTGGTAATAATCGATCGGTTTGATTGCGTCTTTTTTTTTTCTTGTAGGTTTTATGTACTTTTTTTTTCTTGTAGATTTTACACTGCTCCAATTCTAGGTTCGTATCTTTTTCACTGAACGTTTACTGTCAGCCTCCAACACGTGTTGCATAGGGAGTCCACACGAGACCAAGATAAATTCGTAGAATCGTCAGGAAATTGAAGGCTTTTAGGGAACGGAACGTGCTCACGGCAATGAAATTACCTACGGGCTCTCCAGGGCGGCTTCTGCCGCAGGACTCTATTCCGCAAGGAGACTCCTTGATAAAAAGAGAGGAGCGTCGCGCCCGTTGCGTTACGGGCTTGAAATCCGAACGCTATCTCGTACAGGAGCCTGGTAATCCTCTGTGAGCTACTAGGATACGCTTGGAATTTCGAAGAAACGTGTTAAGCGTCAAAGTGCATTTTTAGTGCATGCTCGACAAAGGGACTATTTATTCATTAGCACTTTACGCTATGGAGATGAATTTAATAGGTGGGTAGGAGACTATTCTTTATAGAAGAAGGTAATTAATTATTTTTAATTAATTGAATTTCGTTCGATAACGGATTATTAGAATGTGTAATAAACGTCATAGTGTGTGTATAGAGAGTTTCGAAGTAATTAGAAAAAATTTACTCTAGCCTTCTGACAGAGGTTCTTGATTGGCTATTGGCGATTTTATGGAATTAACGAGGATTTATCAAAACCCATGAAAATCGGTACTTCAGTAAGTCTGACCGTCGACCCGCACGGTCGTCCCTAATGAGGAACGTTTAATGACAGTTACTGGAATCATTAAAACTGTTATCGTTCATATATCACAAGTGTATAAAAGTGATTCAACATATTGAACAAGATTTTTTGAAAGCGAAGTGCATCGACAGCTTCAAATCAAAAGTGCAGATTTTCATTGCAAGTAGTAGCTACAGTGATTCAACGAGTACCGCTGCCTTTAAAGCAGACATAACTGTGTTTATATACAATTTTTTTTGGATTTTTACAAAATTTTCCGAAATTCCTATGAAAGCATAATTTTTTATGGAATTGCAATGCATCGTCATAAGTCAATTCCAATGGCACGTATAGAAACATATTTTTTATTTTTTTCAAATTGAGTTTGACATTAAAAATATGTTTTCCATATTTCTCTTCAGTATTACCAACCCATATCAGAATATAGTCAATATTAGAAAGCATTATGCTACAATGTATTATTGCCTGTCGTTGTTACCAACCGACAAAAAAAAAGCGCACAATAGCCGTTAGTAGCAAGGGTGCATAAGTGCAGGGTTACCAAGATGGTCACCATTCGAAAACTAAACTCGATATAAGCTCACGTATATTATCCCAGGAACTGACTCCGCGTCTGTGAAACTTTTAATGGCGCTTGTTGGAACTGAAAATTTGCCGTCACGAGCGCCATTATGCGGTGAAGGTTGTGGAGGGTATAGACCGTAATACACATGCCCCGCAGTGCTACCACCTGCATCAAGTACGAAACCATCCGACTATTATTTGTATATTTGCCTCGTGTAATTTACATGTAATTTCATGACATTATATAAATATATTTGAGTACGTGCCGTAGGCTACTAAGATGGAGTATCTATGTGTGCCGTGAGAAAATGACAGTAGCCATGTATATAAAATACATATATATATGATAGCTATATCACAAGTGCATCATGTCACATCGTGCCCAGTTTCTCTTTAATGCAACGTGAATGCAAAGAGGAGATACTGCCTACGGTCAATTATCAATTTCGTGCGTGTTTACAAACGCGTGCGTACTGCGCGAGGTACGCATTTCTTACGCATTCGTGTCGCGTTTCAATCGGCGATAACCGTTAATTAACCAAAGTCCGTTAGCCGGGAGTACAGCTGACTTTGCTATGCAAGATCATTAATTGCACTTTCAGCACGGCCTCTTTGAATTGCTTGCTCATTTTTATGCCTACGTCATTTCCAGTTTATTGAGTCTTCAGGAAATTTCAATCCACCGGTAAGAAAAAACAAAGAAAAACATACAAGAGGGAATTAAATCGTAATTAAATCATTACAGTGAGGCACCTTCCAAGAATACCGATAAGAGTCATGAGAATTTTTGAAATCCGTCATAACGATTGAACTTTTGCAAAAAATCTCGAATTCAGCATATTTAGGCCGTCGATCTCTCGCCCCTTTTTATTTTACTTGTCTACAGTCTAGTCGGTCTACCCACGATATGACTGTTAACGCAAAATGGGCGTGGCCATTAACGCTAAGCTCGATCGATAAGCGAGAAAATACGATAAGGTTTCACCGGCAAAGCTCGTTAGCACGTAAAGCCAAGTCAATCTTCATCGACTGCAATTTAAATTATTGCATCTCGCGGCTGACACGGCGTGACTGCAATGCTGCAGATTGCACGCGGTAAGAATACAAGCGCGCCAAGACAACAGTAGCGCCACCAGCGGTCGACTCGGGTACTCAATTGGCTTTCGGGCTTAATTAATGGCGCCGTGTCATGAATGGAAAGGATTTTAAAGCTGCCAGGTATAACTCGTTAAATTATCACACAACGACTCGTTAAGTATGTATTTTAATAACGTCCAAACGATACGAAAGTTCTCTTAGTCTCCTGACTTTCCCAGTCAAACCTAACCTAACCTCAACCTTCGACCACCTAACCACTACGTTTCACTACGTACTTACGTACCTAGCTTCTTGAAGATCCCAATGACCGACCAAACCCGAAGCTCTTAATATCCGTGAGAATTTCATTAAGAAAACGAAGCTTTTCCAGCTTCTTCACTCTCTACGTTTCAATTTTCTGCAAACTTCCAGCCAGTTGCAAAAAGTTATTACCACCAACTGTAAAGAAAATTCCTATAACGAGTCTATTACGAATCTCGTATACAGTTATACTCATTGTTTACATACGTATATGACGTAATAAACTCCCGCGAATTAAACCGTATTATCAATAGCGATATCGTACTGCGATTTCGAACTAATTCTAAGCCGTCGCTGTCTCTGAGCAATGAAAACGGTACTGATAGATGGCTATCCCACTAAGCGCAAAGTGGATGGACGAGAGTTCCGTTCCTTCCCTGAAATCATTAACTGACATAGATAAACGTTCGCTTACGCAACCGGCAGCCTCTCGGCGGATAATTAGCCGACGCAATTAAACATAACTTGGTACGATATATATATATACATACACCTAGAGATGCTCGCACGCAAGCAGCACAGAGCTACGAACGTACGTCCATGGAAACGTTACCTAAAACTAAGTTGCTATTGGATATTGCGTATATATACTTTTATACGTTGAATCATCCTGTAGGAACTGGAACTTGCTTATATCTTTTCTTAGCTCAAGTATAAGGCCGCTAAACACTATTCACAGAATCTATAAAATGTCCGAGCTATTCAAAGCCTCGAGTTATAATGTTACCGAGAATTCCATGCGAAAGATCGTTATCATTTTGCGTACGTACGTATACGTCCTCACGTCCTTAAGTCCCTAGATCCTTACGTCCGGCATCCCACGTCCAAGACTACCAGACAGAGACGAATGACTCGGCTTGAAATTTCAAAGATAACCGCCCTCGCCGACCTACCTGGCATTCTTCGAAGTTATCGCGAACGCTAGAGTTACGAAGGGAACAGGATTTTTGTGGTTTTATTTAAAAATTCCCTAGACCAACCTTAAACCCACTGTACGTATATCCCAGGAGAAAAATCCCTAGATCTTTATTAAAAATCTTTTTGACACATTTTTTATACAATATTACAAGTATCCCGCAGGTACGTTCAGCATCCATCCACGGTCCACACGGTATATCCAATAATCATTAGGATCATTAAAACTGGTATAGTAGCGTGCAATAACAGTCTTCCTGTTTATACTGTATTAGCATTAATTCACAATAGTATTCTGGAGGACAATTTTTGCTATCCACTGTACAAACAGTTGGCTATAGCCAACTGGCTATATACATATATGTATTGCAACCAATATCTTCGCGATGCATATGCGTCATATGAGTTATATATATATATATATCGTACGAAGGTGAAGATGCATTGTCAGATACATTGTATGGTCTATGGTAAGCAAACTGAATGATTGGGTCACGTTCCAGCGTCCATGGGTTTACTAAACAGCGCCTATCTGCGAACGTGCCCCTCGAGAATGTGACTGTCTCAGGCAGTGCAGCCGACTAGCTACGGGGGCTACTTTCTCCAAGCATAGTTGCACGACTCCTGGGTGCGCTGGTTGCACTGGTTGCAAGTCTACCAGGTTCACGTCGACTAGGTCCGCTGCACTTGCTGTACAGTCCCGTTTCTGCAAAGCTCGAAGATGATCCGATAGGCGAAAACGAAGCCTATACCATGTGCATTGGCCTTATACCTAGTTGCTTGGTAAAAAAAAGAAAAAAAGAAATCCGACACTTTATTCATATTTACGAGAACCCCAAGTAGGTTGCATTTGGAGGTCATTAACGTTAATCATTTATAGACTATTAATAGTCATTTTATATTACGTATGAGAAACCTAACGTCTAGCTCGATAATATTGCATAATTATCTATAAGAGAAATCTTTGTTTTGAGATTACTTTTTTTATTAATAAGCTTTTATTACGCTGTATAGTATTTATCGAGAATCTAATAACTGATTGGTTGTTTATCGATCGCTATCGATGAGCTATCGACTTAACGACGGTAATGTCTCCATTTTACTATTACGCCTGGATAATTGGCGTAGGTCGTGGTCTGGAAATAATATCGAGGTTCGCGGCAATGATTTTTTTTTGTAACGTCAGAATCCATCAAAAACGATTCTCCACCTGGAAGAATAGATTTCAAAGTTCGATTATTGATCCCTCCCCCCCTATTACCGGTTCCGCGGACAATTACGTGCCATTAAAGTAACTGCGGTCTGCTTCGCGGAATAAGATCGAGCAATTACGCGCATTAACTGTATATAGCGATGTACTCACGTTACAAAAGTTCTCCAAGTCTAGATCGAATCTGATCTGCGGTTGCGTTCAAGTGTAATCAAGGTTCTGATCGGGAACGCTTGGTATCGATAACACCATCCATGCATGCAAAGGTCGTTATCTCATTGCTAATCTCGTAAACGTGTTTATTATTACGCAGAAACACGCACGCATAATGGATGCATGAAATATGCGCTTGGTGATATAGTTGCATGGTACGTATTACTGTGATGCAATTAAATCAAATTGAAATCGTACGTTCGTACGTGATTAGAAACCCCCCCGCGGTTAACGCGTGCAACGTGACGTAAGGGCAAGTATAGAACGAACGATTTATTATGCACTGTCTTGCATTGGTATGGAAATTATATATGACTTAATAACGCATTCTTAGTACGGTTGGTTCTGTTAATTGTAGAGTTTGATCTTGAGAGTTGCATTGTTGCGCAATTGAAGGATTCGCGAATTACCGGTTAATCAATTAGCTGGCTGCACTTTATTAACATTTGCACTAATGACAATTTGCGTCACGCTGTATTATACGCTTGGCGTATAACGCTGTTACTAATTGTCATTCGAACCTTAGGGTAGTTTACATTACTCACGGTCTTACTTACGTGTTTCATTTGTGCTTTGTTAATTCATGGACGCTTTAACAGTGTTTATGATGATGATGGAGTAACGCTGCAGTTGGTTGTGGATAAGACTTTTTTTTAAATGTTAATGTAAACGTTTAGTATGAAGACGTTAGAGTACAAGAGAGGTACGCGTTTAGCTTTTTCTAGATTTGTATCAACATCTTAGGGTTCCTTGTTTACAATTTTTTACGTCGTTCAGGGATAGGAAGATTTGCGAATGACGTAAGATGCATCCCTTAGTGTTATAATTGCTTTGTCAGACACGGCAGATAAAGAAACTACACTACGGAAGACTTAGGAGTAGTACAGGGAGCATCAACGAAGCCCTGGAGTGAGGACAATTGCTAAGTACTGATAGACCTGCATCCCCATTCCAGGGTATCGTTGACGCTCACTGTACAAATTGTAATTGAA
>JARQST010000308.1:57827-82998 GCA_030142225.1 Pachycephus smyrnensis | reverse complement strand
GCAACACAAGTGAGTCTATTTAAACAACTGCATCGCAGTAATTCTCTGTCGCGCGCGAAAATTCGCGTATTGATTTAATCATAACAAGTAAACAATTAGCCCGTATCCGAAAATACGCGTAGTGCAACAATAATCGCCAAGGTCGAATCGTCAAGTCGTCGCATGAAGTACCTCGAACGCCAAAGAACAGACTGGACCATAAACAAGAAAAATTGAAAAGAAGATGAATACCAGGCGAAACAAATCGAAGACAAGGATCCTATGGTAAGTGACCATTTCTTTCCTCTTTCTTTTCTACTCTATAGCCAGCCATGATGAAAGCCATACTTTTGCTATACTCAGAGCATACCAGAAGTATAGCATAGACCTAAGATATACCTGTGCTACATTTTGATCTTGCATTTCGAAAATATGCCCGAAATATAGGATAAGTCTCATTGGCTAAACTTCTATCTATACTTCTTCTCAGTAATCAACTGCAGATCCACTGCATAATAAATAATTTTTACTCTGGCAGTGCATGCGAGGGTAATACAAGGATAAGAGGAGAAAGGAGATGACTAAAGATATGAAGTGCATCGACTGCAAGAGGCGAATGCACTTCCGCTATTTCATTGGAAACGCCCCAAGGAGATAAGTCGTTTATACAGCAGAAAACCGGTCGGTTATCCTCGGAGCCCTTCGTGTACCCGAAGCCCTTAATTTCGTAAAGGCCCCCAACGAGACTTATCCTACCCTTACGATCTCGTAACTGTAAAACGCACGCTTTGTAATCGTCTCAAGGTATATATACTGGGTGTAACCAGTGCGCTTTATGCAATTACTAGAGGCCTATTGCGCATGCTGCGCGCGCACTGTACGACCATCCCACGCAGAGTTAAAAAATTATTTTCATATATTTACATTTCTAAAGTAATCGCAGTCTGTCATATTGACTGCATGCAGTGAACGCGCGCACCAAGCGGCAAATTCACACGCATCGAATGACGATAGAGACGACCAATCGGAATCGCGGAAAAGCGATGACAGAATTTCGCGATATTTTCGATACGCGACACTTTAACGTTATCATGGATTTTTTTACTAAAGGGGAAAACAAATTTGTTATCAAGCACTGCGCGAGTAGGTAACGACTACTGGAATATTTAAACAAACGTATAATTTAACAAGTGCAATAATTTGTTTGCAACTTCGCCGTTTTGCATTTTCGAAATATACTCGTCGCGACGGTAATTGCACTCGACGGATGCACGAAATTATAGAAATGCATAATTTACTGGTAAAACAATGCAATACCTTCGTCATAGCCAAAGCGAAGTTAGGAATCTGAAATTCATATTAAAATTAACTTACCGGCCGGTTAAGTTACGTAAATTTTCGCGAATCTACTATATTCGCAATATTTCGAGGGAATTCGGAGGGGATAAAATTGAAGGCGAGAAACGTACGCTGCCGGTACCCGTCCGTTTCATTCTGTCCGTATAGGAAGTCCCTGGGGCCTTTTCTTCAGCACAGCATCCTGGTCCATGGCAAAAGTTAAACGTCCATTGTCCTCTCGTTGCATTCTCAAGTTTCGTACGGGTCGGGTGTATCAGAAGGGAAGTGCATTCTCTGTAAAAGTTACTCTCCAGCATCTTTGGCAGGAGACACGAGCTGAGTCGCTAACTCGAAATTGTTTTTGTCACTATCGGTCGTTCGCATTAGCCAAAGGAGATGAAAGCGAATGATCTCGAAGGAGCGAACCGACGTCAAACTAATGTCCCAACTATCGTCAAAGTATCGTCTAAGTTAACGGGAAGTTATATAGCTGCCACGCGAGCTAGTCAGCACTCTGGACCATCCAGCATCCAACGAGAGAAGTCAGAGATGCTCGCGACGCGAAATTGTCTCCTTGAACTTTCTCGCCTTC
The DNA here is from genome assembly GCA_030142225.1 of Pachycephus smyrnensis. Lineage (NCBI taxonomy): Eukaryota > Metazoa > Arthropoda > Insecta > Hymenoptera > Cephidae > Pachycephus > Pachycephus smyrnensis. Next base: position 81,089 of record JARQST010000308.1, on the reverse strand, counting down.
ACAAACGAAAAGCAACGCTCGCTGGTTTCCATCGGGCGAATTGTCATTGGACCCAGGAAGACGTGCGAACTAGCCCGTAGGTAACCTTAGTTTCTAATGGAATTGCTGGCGTAATTCCTTTGCAAGGAGTTTCGACGAAATTCCAAAATCACCGTCGACGTCTCTCCCACTGAGAATTGATGATTCGTACTCGTGGTTATGGAATTGTCCTCGTCGATCAATTACCGCAATTCCATTAAGTATCCTCTGCTAACACGCACGTCCATTAGACATGTTACTAGTATTAACTTTAATACTGTATAACGTTATCTTTATGGTATCTACTTTTTTTGGGTTTAGCAATTCCAATTGGTTTAAAGAGACTCGTATGTACAGCCTGTTTAGCCTTTATACATATAATGGCACTGCAATTCCTTATATCCACTGTAGCCTCGTATGCTTTTTCATGACAATTCAACATTCAGTGGTAGCTTGCTCCTTTATCATAGAAATGTACTAGGTCTGTCCGTGCATGAGAACGTACTATAGTAATCGGCTAATAAAGCCTGATTTCTATACAGACGATCGCTACTGGCTTGGAAAGGTAATCGAGGCGAACTAGTTTGATGAATCGTTGCTAGTGCTACTAGTTACTTCAATAGGGAACTATTAAAGATGCTGTAGAGTTGGTCTAACAGCTTTGTGTAGTACGTATATATAACGTACATAGCTATGTCTATATCTTTGTCTATACTATATATCTATCTCGCCGACGTATTAAAAATGTTTTACATACGTTACTTCCGGTTATGACCTTCTCCCTCGTAACGAACCAATCAGTCGACAATTAACAGCCATTGTAGCACAAACGAATGATCGAGATACAGACTGTTAATCCGGGCTTTGTTTTTGGTCCAGCACTCTCTGAAAATTGTTACCATTCCATACCGGCTTGGTAATCTGGATATTTCGAAATAATCGCAATCCGCACGCAGTGGTGGATAAAAAATTTTTTATCATCACGTACCTTGGCATATTGTATACTATGTAAAAATTTGCAATAAAATATTACCCAGTAGCAATAAATGCGAAATATCAATGAAATAATGACCTTTGACATAGTTTATCTGTAGCTCGACATTCAAGGATTGACCTTTAGTTAACCTCAAAGCGATGCACAGCTCATATACGGCCGTCTAAACAACCCAAGTGTTACATGCTTTTACGTAAGGGCAAAAGCCTTGCGTTAAAATATAAGAAGGGCGAACTGTTGAAAGTTCGTTCCACGTGCTATCAATAATTGTCCAAGTTTGAAAAGATCCAATTTATGCGATTCCAAAGTCGTAGAAGAGCAACAGCAGCCTCCTCGGCAAGCATAAGCTGCTCGAGATAAGAAGAGCAGCGAAAGGTTAATTACGAGAGAGAGCCGGCAATAAAGTCGTCCTTACTGTTAGCCAAGCTGAATTACAGCTTCTGCGCGGGATCGTTGCCGAGATTTATTGTAACGAAATGCAGAGCGGCCCCCGGTACCGGATATATGGCTTTTCTGCGTAGTGCATAAATTTCCGCCGGCGGCGTGTGTCTTAAGTTTCGGGTAATTTAATATTTTGCCCTTTAATGCCCGTCGGGCCCATAAAAAGCCAACGTTAAGCCGTACCTCCTATACGTCTGCGTATGCTCTAACCGTTGCTATACCTATATGGTACACGGTTAAAATATGCCTGCAGTAGAAAAGGTACGCAACTGGTACGACCAATTGAAGAAGACGAATGCAATCGTAACGTCTTCAAATTGGCTGTCTGTTGGAAGCTACTACCGATTGTTTCAACTTTAAGTCACGGTTACGAGTATTCTTGGCCAAAGCGAAACAGCTGGTATCTTTAATGTTATCTTGCAACTGGGTACACTTGTTAACGTGATTCGGTCGTTACGTCATTAGCGTCAATGTCTTTTTTTTTCGCCAGCTGCGCGGTTACGCGAATTTATTGGTGGTTGAAAAATTGGTTCGGTCTTCGTTGGGGACTTTGGCAACTGGATGATCTGCCGTCAGCTGTGTTTTTGTGGTTTAACTTTGCCGACTTTTGCGAGACTCTTCAATTGGACTTCAGAACGTATTGCTTATCGAACTTTCCCAAGTACTGCCAACTTCGTGATACTTGAGTATAGTAGCAAATATATATAGTGGGCACTGTATACCAACTTGGTATTGACTTTGTTCACGTCTTCGGTAGTCGCGTAATTAACTTCACGTAAAAAATTCTTACAGTTGGATTCTATACAGCTTGACTCGAGTCGTGACTCGCGATTAATTTATTATGAAGCTTTACTTGCTGATTGGTTAATTTTTTCGCGATACGTCAACCAATGGAGGACCAGCCATTTCTCCTGCAAACTTTACGAAAAGTCTACACGCTCTACCACTAATTATTTATAATAGGTAAAATTGCTAAGTTGTTTCCAAAACCAAGTATATGGGTTTGTTCGGTGTTTAATTGCTAGTATTTTCGCCTATCGAAACTCGTTTGGTATTTTTTTCTCTCGGCCTTTCTTGCACCGCGAATCTGCATCCCCCTCCTGAAGCAATACGAAAGTGTACAGTTGATTTTTTTTTCCTACAGAAACTATATGGAATAGGTTCGCATTAAATTCCAAGGAGGGGGGGGGGATAGCGATGAGCCAGAAGGGAATTAACGTCGCACCCAAAGAGTTACTGCCTGTAAAATTGATTTTCCGCCGCGAAACGGGACTGTCTTCTGCCGCGATAGAGATTTAATAATAAGAAGGCTCGTCCTCCATTTTATTACAGTCCTGTGCTCGCGCGAGTATCGGAGAATTCGTTCTTATGTACCTATGATAAATTTATATACATATACTATAGTGTATCATATATATAGATACATAGTAAGTTTAATACGCACTATGTACTATTAAACTAAGAAAAAGGGGAGAAGTGCCCAGCATCCATCTTATATATATATATATATATATATATATATATGTATAAGCAGCTCGTACCTTTTATTACGATACTGATGAAAAAGAACGTCAGTCTCGCGATAAAAATTTTTAATATCAACTGACGTCATATCTACCCTCTTTAGTCGGGGGGAGGGGGGGGGGGGGGTGGTGAAGGGGTCAAACGACCTGGAACGTCACTTGCATGTACTTACGGATGCAGAAGGATAATCTCCTTCAACATTCACCGTCCCACGTACCTCCTCTCATCTTTCGTGCTGGTGCAGAGAAATTTTTATTGAAATTTCTATAAAACACCGTAAAGTGCAGCCGAGTGCAAACAATGCCTTTGTACGGCTGTGTATAAGCTGGCTATAAAAGTTGGTATTTCTCGTTGTGTTTTTACATTGGCAAATTGTTTTTTTTTTATTTATTTTGATTTTCGATATGAAAAATGACGATTAAAGTGGTTCACTTTTGTTACTCGATATACGTTTACACGCGAAAGTATGCGTCTGGTACCAGTTGTACAATTGTTGCTTAACGACGGTGTAAAGGTCTGTTTTCATACGGCAACTCGTTGCCGGAAAGAGATATGCACTTAACGAAAGGATTTAAGGTACGTTTGTTAAGGTACGAGAAAAAGTAACGGTACGTACGGGTGTAAAACAATATACATACGTTTGTTCCGCGTGTGTGAATCAACTTGTCGACACACGGTTGTACATTGGGTGAATGCGCGAATCGCGAAACTGAACGTAATTGTTGGCAACTCCAGCTGCGTATAAACCGTACAATTGCAGCTCCACAAATCAGTCCAGCCAGCCAGGATCGGGCAATTAACACGTTTGACTAAACCTGTTTTCAGGTAATTTACGTCCGAACCGACGTGGCGGTCCTTCGGAGTCGCCATTTTTTCGACCGGAAGTGACGCGGGAGAAATTTGATTGAGAGAAAAAAAAGAGTCGAAACAAAGAAAAAAGAGAAATTTTCTTCTCTTGCATATCTTACAACTGTCAATCGAACTCGAACGAATAAGACGAATCGTATAGGCCATAACGTATAAGGCAATGACGCAGTCTCCTAACCAATAAAAGCCACGCTCTGTTATTCTTTCTCAAAGTCGATCCCGCGCTGCCTCGACGAGCAAGCGAGAAATGTAATCCGAGGAAAACTCGAAAAGTCCATTTTCAAGCCGATCGTAACGCTCTCGAGTATTCGTAGCCCGGAGGTAGGAAAAAAGTCCAATGTAAAGTTTTCTTTGGGTTTTCTATCCCGTAGATTTACACGCGAGATCGTTTGTATTCCTTGGCAACCATGTTGGCGGCTCGATCGGATCCGAGGAAGGAAGGGAAGCTTTTGCGGCACGCGATACCGTAACACCACGGGCACGCTTCAACGTTGCTAACCTCGCGCTATCAAACTGGCACTATCGCTGTCGCGCGTTGTGAACGCTTAAAAGGAACTTTCTACGTCGTTGCTTGTATATTGACGTCAAGTCGGGAAGTCGATGCTTGAGAATCGCTCTAACGCTTCGTTATCGTTGCACCTACGTGTATCTACAGTCGTGCTCGTAGGGCGAAGTGCGTCCGAGAACGTGCCGTGACTTGCAATTGCAATTGCAATTCGGAACGCAGTCTCGAGTGCAACGTGCTTTGTATGACTTGGAAAAGGATGGCAATTCGAATTCCATTACTCTTCGGAGTCATCGACGTCAATTGATTCTCCAATATATATATACATATAAAACTGTATATCGATAAACTATTTCCCGGGGGATTCCCCGGAAGATTCCCCGGAATTTTCAAAAGGCGGCAATTTCAAATTTTTTATCTTCCCATCGATCGACCTATCTCGAGACTAAAGAGTGCAGTCGTGTAACAGGTAGCTATTCAATTCCATGTAATGCAAAACCAAGACGTTCTTCTTATCTGCCGATCGCTAATGACTCAAATATCTCGGGGGTTGAGCAACGTTACGCGTACGTTATATCAGCGGCGTCGTAAATCACGTAGAAACAGCAAACCCCGCCGTTCTCGAATGTCGCTCCTCGAGGAGGAAGTTATTTATTATTTTGTTGGAGTGAAGATATTTATTATGAATAACCGCGGATGCCATAAATAAACTGACGCATGCAAACAAACGCGAATTGCCCTGGCCGACCGAGATGCACGTATAGTTATATAACGTATGCGCGTTCACGTATTCGTGTTCTGCCGTCTCCTTGCGTATCGCCGGGAAAGGGGAACGATAATTATGTCGCCCAATGCGTACGCGCCCAAACTCGTTGATTTATTGGTTATACTTTCAACTTGCTGCAATTTCGCTCCTTCGCGCGCTACTGCATTGAATACCGTGTTTAGTTGCAGCTTCCCCCACCATATATAACGGGACTGTGTCCTGCTTGACCTGCGAATGATAACACCCGACTATTATCATACGAACTTCATACGTGATTTGCATATATTTTTTATGTAAAAATTAAAACAGAGATCAGTCCTCCTTACAGATATACTTTTCACCCGTTACGCTTGACTCTTGTATACAGCTTCCTCTGTACCTTTTTTTTTTGGTTACGACGCAATTTCATTTTGCTTTTGTAAACAGGGAATTTCTCCTTTCCACCTATGTACGTTAGTTCACACATGCTCCTCTTTGAGAATTCCATTCGTTAGATACTGTCCGCCAATTGCTAATACAAACTATCGATATTTCTTTCAGGTTTCCTCTTCGGCTTCGTTCTCCATTCTTCGGTTCAGGTTGCCCAATCTTTATCTCACGGATGCCTGGCAGCGGGATGGTGAGTCTTTTTCGAAATTTTATAATCCTTAATAAAGATAGTGGGACCCAGTTTTTGGATACTCCGTAAGGGAATCGTATTTTCGTCTCTCTTCCACGCATTGTACTTTCGTATAGGATTCTCCAGGACTGGTAGAATCGCGCTTGCAATCGTATCCATCACTGGGTCTTGTTATACCACACACGGTTTACTCGTACGACAGAGAATGCATTCGCGTCCGTAGATTTTGTCGTTATTTCGCACCGATGAGAACTCGTCCTATCGACTGAAGGCAGTCTACAGGACGGACAATGAAATAGTAATAATTATTCGAAATGGCTGACGGTTACCCATGTTCATTGTCGCGGCATAGGAATTACGGGATATTGATAGAGTCGCTTAATGAGAACTGGGTGTCGTCTTGATGGATACGAGTGCCGTGGTGTTTCTGAATTGCAGCTCTCTCTATATATATATACACACATACGTTAAGCAGTGTACGTCTGTACGTTGCAGCCAGAGTGCAACGCGAATGAATTCTCAACATATGTAAACTGTACCAGTATATGGTATATGGGATATACATAGTACCACATGCAGATGCGTTGTAATTTAAGCGACGGTGAGAAACGTGCCATCCGACTATGCTATTTCGTTCGCCATTGAACCAACTGTTCAATTAGGCTAGGGAGAGGTTCAAGATCTTTCAGGTTCACCAGGTTCAATATTGCGTTAATGTTATTCGTTTCCTATTCGATAAGATTTAAACTCTATGTATTCCTAGTGCACGGATTAGGAAGAGAACAGTTGTTTAATTTCATATTAATCGTGGAATCGTTTTGAATTTCCCGCCGGGACTCTGTTGGTTTACTCCACCCTGTATATAGGCCGTTCTAATACGTCTACCTTGAAAGAGGTCAACGACCGCTTACAGCCTGGGAGTATCTGCGAGAATCCCAGTGAGCTTTCACGCGGCAATCTAGTCAGCTTTTGTGTCCAGGCCACGTCCCTCATTGTTCCCCTGGTCACTGCGTTACTCCTGTCTCGATTCTGTATCGCGCCGATATTCGCATAGATCATCCATTGTCGTATAGGTCCTAGATCTCGATCGCGATCCTCCACGGTTGGAGGCCGAAAAGTGCATCGTGAAATTTTACGTCGTTTCGTCAAACACGTAGAAAATTCTCTCCGTAGTTCTTTTTTGTCACGTAGACAATTTTATCGTTACGTTTTGTTTTTTTTTAAATCCCGTTACGTTGTTAATTACCTGAAATCGTGGCTCTGCAACGAGATATCTCGGATTTATGTAAATAGAGAGAAAGTATACGTATATTCGTCGGATCTTGTCTGTAAACGGAATTGTATATTCTCCGATAGCCCGTATCACGTGGATCTTGTAATTAACGGCGGACCCGAACGTACTTGTCAATAATTCCATTTAATTATATCGGCCTGGTATTATAAATTACGATGCACTTCAGTGCCCCCCCCCCGGGATTACTTAACTTCGTTGGCAGACAATCCTACGGTTGTTTGAATTTCTCAAAGAGGCTTCACGCGTTCTCTTGCGTATCCGTTACTGTAACGTACTCCCGTATCTCATACGTAGTTATATACTTTTTTGGATAGATATAGAAATATATATGGACTATGTTTTCTTAAGGGATGTTCACAAGCAGGACCTCCTTAATTGGGGTTTATTTCGTGGTGGGCTTACGCGGATATTTTCTCTCGTCCGTGCTTAGGCAATTGTTACAACCTTAAGGAGAATATCTCCTCGAAAATCCTCGCCCGTTCGTTTATCCAACTTCGTCGTGCAATTGGATGGTTTGTCGTTGAAACGCAAAACGGAAGTCTCTCTCGTATCCATTCCCCGAATGATTCGCGTCATGAGGACGTAACCATCCGCCGGATCCGTGACGAGGAGAATTATGCAAAATACGTAAAGCTCTCTTTGAAATTCCCTTACGACCAACTGGAAACTCGAGGTAACGTCAGGAGCGTTGCGAATGACGCGTAAGGATAGGGGGATAAGAAGAAACGTGAAAAAGAAAGGGGGTGGAAAGAAAGGGGGCGGAAAGAAAGGAGTGGTAAGAACGTTGAAAAAAGAAAATCACTCGAGGAGGGTACCTACCTTATCGACCCTTAAGCCTGTACGGCGCAGCTGAGAATTTTTTTGCGAATACGCGTAATACGGGTAAGCGCTTTTTTTATTAAAAAAAATTTTTGTAAGTAAATAGTTGCGTATGAATGAAGCTTTAGTCTAACTTCGTTCCTTTGTAGCAGGCTTCTCGCTCTTGGTATAAAGGCGCGTACACACTTGTGCGTTAAAATATACATAGGATTCTATCCGTTACGTGCTAATGAAATTAACATCGATTCACCTTATCAAAAATCTTGTAAACGAACCGAACGATACAGCGTCGCGACGCTGATTATCCGGCCGGTTCTCTTAAGGAGCGTTTCCACGTTCGATTCGAATCGCGTTATGGAAACTGACGGAATTACGTATTTTGCACGCTTTCGCGGGATATACGACCGGGTGGCAGGACGTTTACGCGGATGCTGTGAATCCTAGCGGGAAATCGCGACGACAACTAGGACAGCTGCGTCTGGTCCCGTTTTCATGTTAACGTGTCTGAGAATCGTCGTCGCGACGCGCCCTCCGAACGGATCGCCGTAAAAACTTGGGATGAACGAATGCATCCTTCTCTGCATAGCTTCTCGCGTTCGGGAAAGGATCGTCACTTCGTGTGGGGGAGAGGTGATACTTGCGGTACCTTACATCAAGCGTCGCGACGCCTCTGCAACTCGCTGAAAACACTCGGAGCGCGAAGGATTTAACATTCCGCGGCACGTAGCAGGTTGATGGGAAACTTTTAGATTATGTCAAGGAGCGGGTTATACGGTCGACGCTTTCTTGCTTTGTGACGTTTCCTGCATAATCCATTGAGATCGTAAAGTCCTTTTATGAGCCTGAAAAAAAAATATTTTTCCCTTGCAAGCTTCCATCGTAAAACAGGCTGGTTTGATCTTTGACCCTACTTTAAATTGCAACGTTGCAACGTTCGCTTTGACTGCACTTTGTTATTTTTTATGTAAATCGTATCGACGATCGCTTAACTTTTTTTTATATAAAATCTGAATAAATCTGGAAAAATGTATATGACGTAAGAAGGGCCAGTTTCTGTGTCACTGAAATCTATATCGCGAAACGTGTACAGAGAGACGGTGGTGACTGGGGGGCTAGTAGGGCGAAAGATGTAGGGGGTCGAGGTTTATGGAATCCTCTCGCGAAAAATGCAAATTGGCAGGAAAGCGCAAAGCAGGGAAAAAGTGGGTATTTCGAATGTCGAAAACGTGAAAATCCACGATATTCGATAAAGTGGGCATCTGCCCCCATCCCCCTCCTCCTCCCTGTACGTCCTCTCACAGCCTCTTCAGATACTACTCCTCTCGACTCTCAAACGCTGAAATCGGAGAAGTCGCTCCTTTTGGCCGATACTCAATACACAGTGCCACTCGTATTTCGCGTCGAAGCGGTATTCGCGCATAATTTAGCATTAATCTCCCGTCGGGATTTGGTCCATATCGTTGCTATAAAAGGAAGAAAATATCACTCGCGGCTCAATTCATCCCCGTGGGATTAAACGTCAGTCAGTTGGCGTCGTTTCGCGCTGTATTTCCGGGAAGGTTTGCCGAGTTATATATATACAGTACATATGGACCAACAGCATCCCGCGAGATTGATTCTGAGAAAAAAAAGGCTTCGGAACACTCACACCTGTTCGAACGTATAGTGTTATACGAAATAGACGGGACGAATAAGACTCTTTTTTCTCCCCCTTTTTATCTTCATCCTTTTTCCTCTGTTTTTCTTGGAAAATTTTTCTCCTTTCCTGCCTTCCGAATTCTCCACGGATCCGTCCCCCCCAGTATGCCCCGTGTGTTTCTCTAGCAGCGATAGGAACTTGAAAGTAATACGATATGCGAGAGTATTGGTATACCGACGGATATGCACGAAATTTCATACGAAATTTGAGATAAGGGTAGGTTTTTAAACTAGGACGGATAATGGTGGACGATTTTTTGAAGCACGGTCAAAGGTCACTGGGACTTTATTGACTCCCACTTAATTACCCATCCAATTGGCATCCGGCTGGAAACTTTACAGTTTCTTAATTAGTCTCAGTTGTTATATCTTGCGCCATGAAAACCAATGAACTTTTCCAGTCGTATATATATATATACACGTATATATCCTTTGGCCATTGTTGCCCTACCTCGAGGAAAAACATAATAGATCCGCTGAAGTATTTCATTAGAAGAGATAGCCTTAGTACCGCCGCCATTTTACCGCTCTTGCGCAATGAAACCCGTAATTAGTTGAGTATAATGGGACGCCCTCTATACTATTCCCATTCTAGTACCACTGTACTGTATATTTAATTTATATAGATATATTTGCCACCTAAGATCTCTCTCATTTTTTTTTGCACTTCCCTATATCCTTATCTTTTACCTATTGGGTTTTCCGGAAAAATGTCTTTTTTCTACCCGATAAGAACGTATTAACCGATGGACATTTTGATTCCCGTAAACGTACTCGAGTGGTACGCGCCGGTAAAGGATCAGACGCGAGGATTTACGCTGTTTACACGCGGCGATTAATTCGCCTGGAAGCAGCGATGTTACGTCAAGTATGAACATATCGTAAATTCTTTACTGGTCGCGCACTGCGTTATCTACCTCTTCTTCGAGAGCTAAACTCCCCATAGGCGAATGCTCCTCGAGAATTTATAGTTATTTATAGCGTTACGTTCTACCGACGCTCCCGATGCATCGGTCTTCCCGTGTAAACGGCATTAAACTTTCTACCTGTGCAAACGCGGCCCCCTCTGTCGTCTCTCACTCGAAACTCGGCTTTTAAGATCGCGCGCGAAATTCCTTGCAATTAATTTCACCGCAGTGGATTTTGCGTATTGCGACAATTTAAAGAAATTTTTTTGTATTTAATGCCCATTCTATGTCCTTTATTTCGTTTTTGCGTAATTTTTGACATTTTTTTTATTCGCGTGCGTGTCGCGATCTCTACGTCATTCGCGAACGCGTTGGCGAAAGCCGCTTACGCGATTGGTCAATTTTTGCAATAAATTATCGCTTTTTCCAATTAAATTCAGTACAGTCCCCGTCGGTCGAGCGGGTCGCTTTTTCTTAAAGACACTTGCGTCTGACAGTCGCCCATAGTAAAGCGTAATGGAGTGACTCGTTAGCGACTGTCGTCCTCGTGGAAACTGAGTAATTGAAGAATAAAGGTAAGAAGAGGAGCGAATCGTAATTGTCAATTATTCAAAACCACCGCGTCGTTGTTTCGTAAGATATTCATCAAGGCGCTTTTTCAAGTCACTCTCGACTTATGTACCGTGATGTCAGTCGAGCGAGATAATAAAGGTGCATTTTCATAGGACAGACCGACGCGACGGATATATGCCATTCGGAGCACGGAGGAACTCTCGTTTTACGCGATTGCGCGGTAGGGCGAAATATCGGTCGTCGCGATTCTTGCACGTGGAAACTCGGCCGATCGGGGGGCCGGTCTTGATAAACTACGTCGGCGCACGAAAGCGCGCGGCGATTTAATTAAAAAATCGTATAATCAATTTCTTAATTAATTTTCGCGATATTCGCACTGTTGAGAGGGGAGAGAAAGAGAGAGAGAGACCCTTTAAACGCCGCCGATTCGTTACATTCGTATGTAATATGCACGTGATACCGGCATATCCGTGTCAGATGAATGTTAACCATATGGATTACGTATGTGATTATATTAACTCACAGTGATGTCAGTGTACCAGAGTTATCGTATAGAGTATGTGTATTTACAAAATAGTCTAACCGAAACGAATCTGTCAGATTTGACATCTGTCAGATTTGACAACTGTCAGATTTGACAACTGTCAAATTTGACAACTGTCAAATCTGTTCTTCTGGTCAACCAGAAGCCATCTTGGATGATTTCGATATCTCAAAGCGTTTAGTAATCATAGAAATCATTGAAAATTGCAATAGCAGCTAAGCAAATTTCAAAAAGGGTTTATTAATCGTTCGCAGAAGAAGGAAGGAAGAAAATTGTCAGCGGATACGTCTGTCTCTCTCTTACGCTCTTAAGCGCCAATAGGTCTGTCTCTCTCGCGCTCGCGGGCGGTATAGGAAACTGAAAAAATCTAAGGGCTCGCCCTTCTCCGATCGCTCGAACCAATTGGCAATTTTTCAAAAATAATTTTGAAACGCTTTCATTCGTTTTTGACTGACAAATCTTACAAAATGGTGGTCTGCGAGAGTGATTGCTTGACGAATTTAATTGATTCCAGCAGCATGACTCTCCGTATATCTCGTGAGCATCTGCTGAAGAGCAATGGCTGTGTGTATACGCTACGTATGCTGTGTTTCCCGGTATAAAATCCTTAAGCTCCGTTCACTCCCGCCTTTCGTCCCCCTGTTTCTTCGTTTTGTCGTCATACCGCGTAAACTCTCCACTCTTCCACGTACTCGTGGCGTTACTACTGACCCTGTCGCGCAAATCGCATTACGATACCGTGCACTTACGCTCACCGATAACAGTAATTAGTCGGCGCGTTTTTCGCACGAGTCGATGACCCGCGACAGCCGTTCGATTTGATTACGTTTTTTTCTTTATTCCGTGCCGCAACTCTGCCAGATGGAGAAGGAGCGGCGAGTGACCGGTGTGACGGGGAACAGTGCCAGGTGGAAAAATAAGATTAAAGAAAGAAGAGAGAGAGAGAAATTAAAGAAAGCTCGTACGAGTCCGAGAGAGAGAGAGAGAGAAAGAGAATGAATGAACCACAAGGAAAAATTGCTCCGGCACAATTTACGGCAATTACGCTCGCTCGCCCTTCTTTCGCGCTACTTTCACGCGACGAACCGCGAGCGATCGTTAGAACGATTATTTCGCAAGTGCAATTTCGCGAATCGACAAATCGCGCGGCCATCTTCCTCTCGGCGAATATTCAGATCGCGAAGTTCTTTTTCCCACAATTTTTGATACGTTGTATAAAATGTATTCTTTTTTCCTCGTCGAATATTCATTTCCCTCGACTTGCCTTTTCACGAAGAAAAAAATGTCGGTTCGCGCGCCGATTCAAGACGCAACGCGAACCGTGACCGTCGTTCCAAACGCGAATAAATTTCGCGAAACGATTATTCCCGGTTCGCTTTTGTTATTTACATTGCCCGCCGATTATAATCAGTCTCGCTAGATCGTAATTGGCCCGGTTGACACTGGCAATTAATTGCCGTCTTCATAAAACCCAACCAGCTTCTTCGTCGTATACCTCACTGTATAATTAGAGTGGCAGTTTATAAGCGCTAAGCATATCAAACGCGAGAGATCTCCGGTAATACTTATAAGCGCTTCCACGTTACGTGGAATTGCCGTCAACTGGAAATTTCGAATAAATTTTCTTCAATTTACTCGCTCAAAGTATAGGAGAGCAATTGGTCGGTTCAGTCGTAGAATATAATCGATGCCGTATAAATAATAATAATAATCCTACCTACGTCCCCTGCACCTGCCAATTATTAGGTCATATCTTTAACGCGTCTCTATATCTATATACACACGTACATATATAATAATACTAATCGCAATTCCTCAATGAAACCTACTGGCCACGCCCCCTATTGATACTTTATACTAGGATGTACTAAAGGCGCGTTCTCATTTGTATACTAGCCGTAATTACTCACTGTAACATGGATCACCAGGTAATTGCACTTTTTTTTTTTCTTCCTCGGTATAGATCACTCGATCCCCCTACCCCCGTCCCATCTTGAAATTTCTCCAGCGGTTATCGCGGCCGTATCGCGATCTAACTTTTTCGCCATCCCGCTACGCCAGACTTAATTAATGATAACGCGTACCGTGATACTCCTCTTGTATATACCGATCCCTTCCCTCCAATCTCAGCGGAACATTCTCAAACGATCCGTTATCGCCGTCCCGTTCACTCACTCTCGGGCCAACACAAATTCGAACGATCGCTCATTCCTTTTATCGCGCATTCCTTTCACTGCCAATGTACATTACCCGTGCCGCGGAAGCCCCGCAGTCGTGCCAGACGTTAGATGGCCGTTTGAAAAATTTTCATAATCGCCTCTCGATCCGCCATTGATTATTTATCAGTGGCGAACAAATGAATTTTGAAACGCATGAAATTTTTTATTTCAATCTTTTTCCCCACCCATAAATACGCCATTCGATTCGATCTTGAATTCAGTATCGATACCCATTACCCATAAATCATAACTCGAATAAATATCTCTTAGTAAGAATCGATTGGCTGTAGGAGAATTTTTTTGGAAATTTTTCACGTTCGACGTAATTTCTTATTCCTTCACCCCCCCTACCCCTCCCCCCTACCAAGGGGGCCTCTCCACCCCTCCGCTAGACTACCAATAAGCATTCATCATCGAATACAGATACGTAAATTTATCTTAACGAAAGTAAAGTCATCAATTAATCTTTGATCGATGCCTGCTTTAACGTATTCTCGTAATCAATCAGTATAATCGCTTATACGAGAGATGGGACTCTGTTACCGACTTGCAAGCGCCTCATTGCTACCAGTATACAAGCATGGCGAACATCAGTTATTAACAGGAGCCAGCCGAGAAGGGACTTCCTAAATTACAAGAAATTATAATGAGCGAATGATGGAGAGCTTGTCGTTAAACACTTGGTATGCTGCTTCAATGAGAAATTCGTTAATGTTATATAACGCGTGCGATTGGTTGGCGTTTGAAAAAAAAAGAAAACCAAAAAAAAGTAACGCAAGCATTACCGGTTAAAGGTTCACGCGTAGCATTGAGTTATTCGCGGTGCGATAGCCGCTAATAATTTTAATCCATCAGACCCGCGTACTTTTAGCCAAGCGGGTAACATTAATTTACCTTATACCCAGTGTGTCGAGGGGTCAACCTGTTATTTATCGTAAAATATGAGGGCTCGTGCCGAGCGAAACGCGGCCTTTTATGTAATGGCGCAAAATGAATTACATTCAATCCGGTTGGTACGGCGGCGATGCCTACGGTCGCTCGGAAACGATACCCGTGACTCTCTCGTTATACCGTCGTTTTTATCGGACTTATGCTTTCCTTCGATTCGCAATACGTTAGAGCGTTTAACTCTCTCGCTCTTTCTCCCTCAGCCCCTCCTCCTCCTCTTCCCCACTTGATCATCCTGTATACCCACTTGTCGGTAACTTCCATAATCCCATAATTTCTCCTTAAAACGCGCCCGTATTATATCTTCGCGCGATCGCCACGGGTACAGGCATTCCAATATTTTTACTGTATACCTTATACCTCGTAGGGTTTCTGTGTATTCGCGAAACGATTAATTTTCGCGAAGAATTACGAGACGACGTCTTCACGGGAATGCAGTTACCGTATAGACTTGTAGACTCGTAGGGTCGAGTGGCGATTCGAACAGTTTACGGTTGCGGAGTATATTCTTTTAATCGTTCGTACCTTCGTCGGCATTCTTGAAAGGGTTACATTGACTGTGGTAGCTTGTGGATGCTGCGAAGTGAATTTGGCAAATTTGAAACGTCCTGTATAATACGAATCCCGTGGGATCGCTCTCGCGAGCCGTTAGCTTTATTGCTGGGTAAATTAATTAATCTTCATTCGGGATGGTAAAACTGGAGAAAATAAATCATGCGGCATATGCTTGGTATACACGACCATGTATATGGGCAGCTGCCACTGTATTATACGCAGGTATACGTAATAACTAGAAATTAAAGTTTCGATTGACGGGAGTATAGGATATGCATAGGATGGCGTAGTGGTAAGATTCAATTATCGATCAGACGTATGTTGGAGATTAAAAAAAGAATTTTTGATAATCAATCATTATTATTATTAATTAATCCAACGCGTGACGCTTGTCGCTCGAACGGAATCGCATTCGAAGTTTGACGTCGCTTGGGTAAAGTCCGTAGGCATGCACCAAGGCTGAGTGCATGTCTGATGTAGACCCCGTACGTGCATCACGTATGCGCCATACTGAAGTTAGACACGTGGAGAGAGAAACTTGGAAGTTCCATAAGCAAGCTCATGTATCCAGGCATTTTCAATGGTAAATGGAACAGAAAAAAATAGAATTCGCGGTAATAAAATTAAATCAAATAATTCGCATATGCGAACAGTATGCATATATGATTCTAGTACAAGTATGATTATGACCTGGTACCCGTCGTACAGTGCCGTGGGGTACCTTACACTTCACCTGTACCTGGTGCCATATCCTGACTCTTTCCGTGACGTAATTGAACTTCGGACTTGAAAGCTCCATAAGCAAGCTCACGTATCCGGGCATTTTCAATGTTGAGTAGAACGGGAAAAACTAGAATTTGCGTAATAAAATTAAATCAAATAATTCGCATATGTGAACAGTATGCATATATGATTCTAGTACACGTATGATTATGACCGGGTACACGTGGTACAGTGCCGTAGAGTACCTTGCACTTCACCCGTACCTGGTGCCAAATCCTGACTCTTACAGCACCGTAACCGAACTCCGGGCTTGCTCGAACTTTTGGAAATCTTTACGATCCATAAAGGCTCGTACGACAGAGTCCGGTAATAAATTTGGCGTATGAGCCATTAAGCTCGTCTCGCAATTGGAATGCGTTATGCCCGAAGATGGACCCTAAAACAAACAGAAAATCTTTGACCGCGTAGAATGGCTACGTATAGCATCGTCTGGGCTTCCTTCTCGAGTAATTATGTCCACTTGGGGTTGTTTCATAAATAACCGACGCTACAAAGTTTTGACCGCATCTGTGGCCGGACGGTGTATACAGCCAACCGTGGAACCGTAATGGACGTCGCGAACGAGATAATTCTTTGCCGTGGCTCGCCACTCGAATTTCCATTAACTGCGGTGCAGCTTAAAGAAAAAAAAATAAATGCACAAGCATAGCGATTTTGCTTCGGTCGTCTATACGTATCGCCAGCTTATACGTTAAAAGCATCTGATTTTTTAATGAAATTTTGAACTATACTGTCGATAACGCGTTTTCATTGGTACAGCTTATTGCCTTGGGCGAAATTAAATTTTTTTTAATCGACAAATTAATCGGCTTAGTCGTCTAATGCATTGCTTTGTGACAGGTGTGTGCCTTGTAATTATTGTAGCTACGTACGCGGTACGTGCATATATATATATATATATATATTGCACGATAATAATGGTAATGGGTACTGGTATTCACGTCTTTAATGGATATACGTAGAGGCCCTTGCTCGATAGAGAGTGAAAGACGTAACGTGGAAGTAGACCGTGCTCCGTAATGAGCCAGTAATGAGGTATTTAGTATGAGCGACAAAAGGGAGCTATAGCGCTCACAAAGCGAGCACGGCAACGTAGTGGAGGATCTCTATTGTGCCGTGCCAAAGGCGTTAGGTCTTGTAACAATCTGTTATATATATAGTGTATATAGGATGAAGATGCCACGAGGCCAAGTCAATGCTAAGCGTCATTTCCGAAGGTCTTAGGAATCTCATCAGCATGGATTAAGATTGTTATTTTCATTTGTCTCCAACGAAGCGGCAAAGCGTCTCGTCGTTATCTTCCGGGTTGTTTGTAATACCTGAAATAGTTTGAAACTGCTAAATTTACACCGGAATTCTCGTCCTTCCTTCTCGAGCCTCGTCGTTTACAATTTTGCGTTAATTAACGCTCGGCCATAATTGCGTCAGATTCGTCGAAGCAACGATTCTGTATTTCAAACGAATTTTATAATACCTACAGTCGGTCAGCCACGTCGGTTACCATCAATGTTATTCAACTGATTTTTTATCAAGCATTTAAAAATTAATCGTGACGACGTCGAATGCTACACGTTTTTCCTGTGTCCCCTTATTACGTAACCTCAAAATTTGGTCCAACTACACATAAAATTTCACGTATAACTAATTTCATGAAACTGTAAATGAGTCCTTCGAGATGCATTAGAAGTGCCAGCATGGAGTTCCTGAAATTAAAGGAGTTACAGGGATTTTCCGTTTTTTTTTTTTTTTTTTAATATGGAAACCGGAAGTGACGGAATTCCTATACACGTGGATCGAAGTGGTATGTGTGAAATTGAACGCCTTGGCGAAATCCTCTTGGGCTCCTGGAATAATGATAATTTAGACAGCCGAGGTTGCGAGTATTGGAAAAGCCCAGAGCTTCGTTAAAATGCTAAAGAGTCAGGGTGCTTCGAAGATGAGTGCGTTCTCATGAGAGCTGTCCTCTCTCTTTGTCTCTCTCTCTCTCTCTCTCTCTATATATACACACACACAGTGCAATATACCATAGCGTATATGTATTCCACCTGTATACTATACGTACAGACCTCGGATGTAGCCCTGTATCTGGTACATCTAGGTGTAAGTACCCTACGCGAGAAAATTTATGAAGGTCACGGCGGGTGTCGGTGACATCTATTAATTACGTTGGGACACACAGACACATTGGAGAGCACCCCCTTACCAACCAGAAGCTTCTTTCATTTCTACGTAGCGTCCTTAACCCCCCCACCCCCATACCGCCACCACCATGAAGTCAGCAACGCCTTTGTTTCATCTATCGTGTCTTCAGCATGAAAACCCGTGTCTATTTTGTTCCAAGATTCCCGTGGAGACACCACCCCTCCCCCATAAATTCCCATGCTACCGTAAACACATCCCCTCCTTACTATATACACCGCCCACTCGTCCCGATTCTTGACTCCAGGTAAACGCGAACCACTGTTCAAGGGCGTAGTACTATTACGTCAGGGTGAGTTCACAATATGACTGTAAATTATTATCGCAAGAATTCAATGCTTCTTGGCTTTGAATTCACTTTTCCATCCCTCCTCTCCGTTCTTCGGTATTTTGGCACGGCGACGGGATTGCTTTGTGATTCGCGTAAACGTCGCGTCAGGGTGCGATTGCGATTTGGCAAAAATCACAGGGGTAGTTAGAATCCTTATAAACGATCTTCGCGGCGTTAATCGGTAGTAGGGTTTTGATTTTTCGAAAAAAAAATTTTTTCTTTTCCTACGACGCGTAACGTAACCTGCTGCGTTAACACGCGGTGCCTATAATCAGACGATATAACGAAGGCGATATCCACGTGCGTGTGCTCTCCTCTCGACGGCGCGTATCATCCATTAAGGTAGTTTGAATTCGTAACAGGCGAAAGGTACATCAGGGAAATGAGTTCTCTCAACTTTTGTGCCTCGCCAGATGAAGATTTATAGTCGGCTGAATCTAGCCGAGCGGGATGGAAACTTTGCAGCCGAATATACCGGCCGTTTCTAGATCCAGTAGATATTCCAAGGGATTTCGTTGGATGCAACCCTACCTCCTCCATACATACGTATATATATATACGATAATACACAAACTATATATCTTATCATGACTGGCGAGCTTTTCAATGCTGTCGTTACACGTATACCTACCCTTACCCGAATACACGCCTACATGAATTCTCCTTAGGCGTAAGAAAATTCGTCGCGTAATAGATATACGTTTTATATACAATATATGTCTGTACATATATATACACACCAGCCCGAGTAAAAAGATAATTGATAAAAATATTTTTGAATTGATGGAATGAAAATTTTAACGCGATAAGCACCATTTACGAAGATTAATCCAAAACCTGCGAGAGATCAGCATTCAAATTGATCATTGCTCGATCTTTCGTAGACGCCTTTCTGATCGAGCCTAGGTGCCAAAATTGCATGATACATACGGCACAGTCTCACGATATCGATCTTTATCGTGATCGTAATTCTAGATCAATAATTGATGATATTTTTAACAATTTTTTTTTGTAACTAGATTCGAAGCATCATTATATCAATGTAAGAATACGATACCAAGAAATAAACTATTCGTACACTATATACATACACTATATATATACACTGTATATACTGTATTACATATACTTTACATAACCATTCGCGTGAATAGTGACTCGTTTGCTAATTTAATTGATAATAGCTCCCACGCGTGTATATCCCGACAGTGCGATGCATTAAAGTAAATAAATGAATGCATCCCTTGGGACGCGTGAGTGCCCCTTTATTTATTGACACAAGGAAGCGGGCGCGTGCGTCATATATTAAACGCGGTTTCAGGTCGGTTCCATATTTTTTTGGATGATAAAGAAGAAAAAAAAATTGCCTTATTCCTTTCGCGCGTGTATATATTATATATATATGTATACACGGCTCCGACCTAGCGTTAAAGCCAACGTCGATCCGCGAACGTAATGATTGGCTGGCACGACGATCCCAATTACAGGGACTTCGAAAAGCCGAGATTACGTTCACGCTAGGTTTAAAACGCGAGTCGGCGTCCCGCGCAATCGGGAAAGTTATTATTAATTTCCTGCAAATCAAGCCGGAACATCTGGGTTACGTCTGTATTTCGAAATAGAGTTGCCCCGTTTAATTAGCGGGCTACGGTAAAAGTCATTTGTACAGTAGGTATATAAATGTATATATATATACACACACTGGTCCACGTGCATAGAGTTAGATAGGTTAGAGTTACAATACACAGACTATGCAGTTACACTAGTATACAGTAACTAATGCTAATTAATGAAACAGGTAAACGAGTTACTAGTCGTTTGATATGAAATTTCTTACGTGGAATCGATCCCGTATCAATTAAGTGACACGACGTGATAAAAAATAAAAAACGTAAGTGGAACGACGCAAGGTGCAGGACAATTATTATTATATATTTTTTTTTTCGAAAATTATCCACGCGTATACCTGTGTATAAGAGAGGTGCAAGAAACGAATGATGTCCAGAGGGGGTGATTATTATACATGATCGATGAACAATAATAACAACAGCATTGATAACGATCTTTCCGTATATAAATTCAATCACGATCCATCCGCAAGCCTAAAACCGGCGCGGACAGATAGTTAGATAGAAACCGGTCGGAGTCATCAAAAGCTTCTCCCGACGGGGTGGCGTAATTAATAAATAATTATCCGATAGTAACGGAAGCAATTTCCAAGCCGAGACATTTTTTACCCCGTGAGGACTGTAGAAGCGTGTTTCTTGCCAAGCACGTAGCACTGCATCTCTCTCTTTCTGTCTCTGTCTCTCTCTCTCTTTCATACACACGCATTCTCGTGCTGCTAGTATGTAGGTGCGTCTAGTATATAAATATATATAGATTTTACTAGCATCCAGCGCTATTGCAGTGCAACGCAGCTGGGCACTGTTACCCTTGCAGTTGGTTGAGGTATGCACTCTCTATATTTACTCAGTAATTAACTGCGGTATGCATATATGCACGTTACGCCGTAGAACTCTCGTTCAATGAATTGTAATCATAAAACGCAGTCCATACGGTATTACGTGCTCCTAGGCAGGGACGTTTGTCCCTAACTAACCTTGCAATGCCACTGCAATGTCTCGGTAACTGCATATGGGTGCATATAGGTCTGTATATATGTATATTATGGTATGGGTGGTAACTGGTTGCATATAACTTAAAGTGCATAGCGCATACACGCGACAATCATCAGCCTACGGTGCATTTGTTACTATTGTAGTTACCTTCGCGTTAAGCACTGAAATCAACACCTGCGAGCTTCCAAGGAAGCGGCCGGGGCTTTACGAGCGTAAGAAATTCGTACCGAACGCCCGTCGCCTTGCTTCCATTGTAAATTGCCCTTAGTCGCGCGATACCACCGCGCCACTGGTTCTGTATATACGTATATCATGCCGTCGCGACGCTCTCGACGACCGCGAGTGCTCTACCTAGAAATGCACCTTAACGACTTCTGTGCTATCGTATTTCGAGAAATATCGTTGCTCCTTATCCCGCCAGCGTTACTCTATGTACTGAAAACGCGGCTTTACGTGCATACGGTATGCTTATGGATAGACATTAAGAAACCATTGATCGGTGTGTATATGTGTATATATGTATATATATATATCTGTAAGAGTTCATTAGGAACGATTTTTATTTATACACGTATGATGGATATACCCCTGTTCTTCTTTAAGGGATGGAAAAATTTCTTTTTCACTGTTTCCGCGGTTATTGCGGAAAATTCGAAAGTTTCTTCCTGCCGAGGAAAGTTTGCACGTTTTCGCACGAGCACGAGTTGCCTCGTCTAACGAACGTTCGCACGAAAATTACGTGGACGGAATCGAATGAAGAAATCCAAACAGAATCGCGAGGGGTTGGTGGTTTTTGCGGACTTGGTGGATATTCTCGAACTACCCCCGGTATGACGCGCTAATTAAAATGTGCTGTTCGGGATGGCGCGGTGTCCTGCAAAACTCAAGGTCGCCAGGATCCTCCAGAGTCTCCGGAAGGGGATGAACGGAGAATGCCAAAAAGACGGGGTGAGAAAGGGGGAGGGTGGAGGGTTACCACTGCCCTCTTGTATCTCTCCCAGGGGATGCTATTCGTCTGGTCTAAGGGTTGAAATTGCTAACGAGGTAGGGAGGGAAGGACGTTGTCGGAATACCGTAATTATCATATTGTTGACAATTAACAATTAGTCGTTTCATTAACTCTTGTATAATTTATATCGCTCATCCTATATGTACAGGTAACGCTGTGACGCGTTTCTAATTATGCATATGCAAATGCGTACTGTACTGTTTATTGTTTTCAAGTGACGCTTCTTTCTATACGGTCCAGCGTTGGGTGTACCTTGGACAATACTTGGTCTCTTTAAGAAAAAGTCAAGATACGCACTCCGGGCAATCTGTACCACGCAAGAGCACGCAGGCTCGCACGTATTTACTTGTACGGTTAAGAATTACAAGTCGCTCCAGGAGACAGGTTGTTCCACTAATAGGCTACACGTTTCTCGGTGATTTATTTAGAAGCGCACTCTTGAGAATAGGAATACCATGCGAGTTACCTGAACGCTTATGGGATATACATGGAAACCAGGCTTGACGCCCACCTACGATTTAAATGTATAAATACTTGGGTATGTTTTACGAGCAATAACCAGCCAAGGATCTTTTTGGTTAATGAAATCGAAAAGACGTCATATCGATCGATATATCGAAAACGTCAAGTATCCGTATGTTAATTGTCTGATAATTCGTTGTTTGCGTTCATACGAAACTAGAAGCCTAGAGCGCGCGCTGGACCAGCATACGATAAACAATTAAAAAATTATCTCGTATCTTTACATTTTTAAAGTAACCGTAATCTGTCAAATTCACTGCATTCGGTGAACACGCACGCCAAGCCGCAAATTCATAAGCATTAAACGACCATCATGACCATCAATAGTGACGACCTATCAGCATCGCGGAACAGCAACAACAATACTTTCGAGATATTTCTGATACGCGATAAATTAACTCAGACATGGATCTTACACTTAAGGGATCGTTGGAAATCGTTAGCACTCCTCAGAACACACCCTATTTTTTCTGTAGGCCTATCCGTTCCAAAGTTATGGCCAAAA
>JARQST010000308.1:0-57727 GCA_030142225.1 Pachycephus smyrnensis | reverse complement strand
ACCCTATTTTTTCTGTAGGCCTATCCGTTCCAAAGTTATGGCCAAAAAACGAGTTTCGGATCCTGCCTCCCCATATGCCAAAAATGATCGTATCGCAATGAATTTTTTTTTTAAATTCTTGAAAATCTTTAACACTCCCTAATAATATTCTTTTTTTCTATGTGCATCTTTCCCGTTGTCACGTTATGACCCTAGAAATAACTACAATCTATCCTATTAACTGCATGGTCTGAACTCGCCCACCAAGCGGCGAATTCACACGCATCGAATGATGATAAGGACGACCAATCAGCATCGCGGAAAGCCGTTTAAAAAATTTTGAGATTTTTTCCATACACTACCCTTCAACAATATCACGAATCTTTTACTAAGTGAATATTTTGACTATGCAACTATCTCCCAGGTATTAAATTCCATCCGGTTTCAGTATCCCCCGGTGTACCAATCTAGTTCCTCTCTAATATCTAAACACAGCCGTTACCTGGCGGATGAGTTGCGGTTACGAAATCTGTAGTGAATAGTTTACGGAGAAGCTGTGACCGCTAACAGATCAGTACCGATCGTTTGGCAAACAGAATCCTGAAGTGGTCGCTGGCGACGTGGGAGGGATGGTTTGGGGATGAAAGTTCGCAGATACGAATAGTCTATATAGGCAAAGCGCATACATACACTGGGTGTATGATTTTACGAAAGTAAAACAGTGGCTCCGGGGCTAACTGGGTACTAACTGGTTCGGAACTTGTACAAACGATTCTCGATACCCACATCAAGACCAATTTCCGTTACTCGTGGTTAACTGCTGCACCTCGCAGATGCAGAAGCTGTCGGAAGGAAAATTTCCAGTGGTATGTTATTTGACGATTCGTTTTTTATCTTTTACGTTTACTTTGAATCTTTTTGGGTTTTTTTTTGCATTCAAAGTAATTTGGAATAATTTAGTGCACAGCCGTTTCACGTGGCGATAGGAGGAATCGTCGCATGGCGTTTACGTACGGTTAAATAATTTACTCCTTTTTATTAGTATATACTAATTACGTACGAGTGCGCCGTCGGGATAAAAATAAAAGCTTGGTTGGCGGTTGGGGGGGAGGGGGGGGGGGGGGGCAAACAACGTCGGGAAATAATTTATTCTTTCATTTCATTTCTTTGCTCGCTCAGCCTCGCGCAAAGTTCTTGCCTCTGTTTATAAGTCTGGCCGCTACCAGGCGAAGATTAAAACGGTCCAGGATAATGAGAACTGTGTGTTGGTGTATGGGAAGGACCTCTTCCCTCTTCTGTGCAATCCCCCTCGTCCCTTTTCTCTCTTTTTCGCTTTCTCTGTTATACCTCTTCTTTTATTTATTTTTCTTTCCTTTTTCAAATTCTCATTCCTACCTTTGCTCTATGTGCTACTCGTCCTCTTCCCTTCTGCGCTTATGCGCCCCTTTTCACTGTTTCTCTTTAACTCTTTTCACCCTTTGCGTACCTACCACTTTTAACCCCCTTCTCACGTGGCGTACTCTCAGGGCGACTCCTAGTATTACTTTCGGAAAATTGCGTGGCTTCAGCGTACGGTTTTTTTATCTGGAAAAAAAAGTGGGTTAATTTTTTTCGGGTTTTCGTAATATTTCGGATTTTTGGTTGAATTTTATTGGCGATAATCGCGTATGACGTATCTAACGAATTTCGCCAGGCGTCACGTGCGAAATTGCGAATCTGAGGTTAATTTTACCTCTGCAAACTACCAGAAGTACGGATCTAGAGGAGAGCGTGATCGATGATTGGGCCAATAATGAAATTCGGCGGTGACATAATAAAATGCAAATGTCTAACTGAAAGGGAATACCCCGGGGCACAGGGTTGTGCCTGAGCATTAAGTCACATTGACGAGCGGATGGTATAGGATCTCTCCTACAGGACTTATACGATAAACGCTCGCGCCGTACACGAGCTGCGAAATTCAAATTTAAATAAATTTCCCCATGAAAGCGGAACCGGCTCGATCGGTCCCGTGGCTTTCTATAGGGATGATAAATCGTAGTCATTGGGATGCGACACAACTGACATCCAACTACGACAATATAGGTGTACCCATATAGATTTTGCATCAGATAAGGATATATCGGTCCTTTTTTATCGTACACCTCCATTTCAGACTTTCTTAACGGCTCATCCACTTCCGTTCCGCCATTTTGACAGCCCAGTACCAGTATTCGTATAATCTTCGAGGATGTCAAACGAGGAATGGCAGATTACTGAATGGCGGTAACCTAACCTGACCTGACCTGACCTCTCAACCATCGATCCTTATTCAGAGAGAAAACGTCACTGTATATTCGCGATACCGGAAGTGGGTTATCCCACGGCTGTCAATGCACAGCTTCGCAGAGTGTCGAGGATATCGCGCACGAATGGCGACAAGAAGTAAACTCACGGTACTGAACGATGCACGCGTCGCTGAAGGAAAGATAATGGCGAACACGAAAGTGCACCTTTAACTTGTCCGTAATCTCGATTATTAATGACGGTCTGTCGTTACACTTGTAGTCGCATCCATTTCCATTACGTATTGCTCTGGCAATTCACCTCCACAGGCGCAAGCTTAAATAGTCGTAATGGCCTCGTAATTAAGCTCGCGATTAAACCAGGATCCTAGGCCAGACTTACTTAACGGCTATGGTCGGTCTGGAAGTTTTCACCTAGCGGTGGGAACGGGTACTACTCGAGTCCATGATGCTTAACGTCTAACCTCAAGTTTACCGTTAGACAGTGTCGTCCATTTTGTGGTCTCGTGCTAATCAAGTTATTATCATTCGGTCGAAGCTGTTGGCGTGATGATAAAAAATTTTCAAAATCATTAAAATCTACTATTTTCGTATCTTTTTGAGGCTTCCTTCATAGGCATGGACATTACTGTTTGACACTTCCGGTTCGACGGGACGTCTGCCGTTCTCGTTAACTCACGGAAACCATTGTGATTGCGCGACTTCGTACGTTTTACTTTTCCCGCTCGCCGGCCGTGTTTGTAACATCCTGTAGGCATCTACCTTGGACCATAAATAATTCATGGCGTACACATCGCGTCGCGTTAACATGAAATATGGATCGAAATCGCGAGGAGACTCCGACGTGGCTGAAAACGAAGCCGAGTCGAAGGGGAAACTCGTCTTTTTCACAATGTATTCTTTATTTACGTTCATTTCTGTACGTCATCGTTCCACTTCCTTTTTGCTTTACCCCTTCGCAAGTTTAAATGAACGCGAATGGCTGCCATGACGGTAATTTTCTTCGGCACGAACGTCCCTAGGGTTTTTTTTTAGAAATACAGTGAACTTTCGGTAGACTGTCTTAATTAGTAAAATTTTCATGCTCGAAGCATATGGTCCTAATTATATATTATATATAAATGAATTAAATTTGTATAAAGTCTCTTAGAGATAATGAAACAGATACTCGTTTCGTCCCCCACGGTAATAAATTCAAGGTCGTCCAGAAGCTGATCAGGATCTTAATCCGTCGGGATTCCTCGGAAACTTCCGACGTCCTTCCATTCCTGTTATGGGATTTCGGATCCAATGGCGTGGCCGAACATAAATATCATTAGCCATAAACCACTCGACTGTGAATTCCCGTTCTCTTGATTGAAACGAATAAGTTCGGTAACGGACAAGAAGTCGCGCCTACGACGTATAAAAATATTCAGCTTGATTCAGTTGCCAATGCGTAACGTTTAACCGTTGCTGCATTTATATTAATGGGCGTCCCTGCTAACGTTAAGGCAGTGCGTTTTGACGCGAATCAACGACAAGATCTGACGTGCTGATAACGACGCGAAAGAAACCAGTTCCCGGCTAGCTTTTCGTACCTGAGAAAACCCATACGCCATGGCAGACTTATAATACAGCACGCGATAAAAACTTTTCGCCGACTTTAAGCCGCGCATCGCAACGGACCGTAAAGCTTCTCCTATCACGGCCAGTCGAAGCTTCTTTTGGCCGCTAAAGCCCTCAACGGGATTAGGTCGAGTGGTACCCGATGAAATGGGAAACGAAGTGAATCCGAGTTCCGGACAGGAAGTACTGGCAGACGTACAGCGCCATCTGGCTATCAGTAAGTCAAACTCGAGTCTGCAGTGGAAATAAATGAAGGGTCTAAAAAAAAGAATTCAATCAAACCCTGTACGAAGTTACATTAATTCCAAAATATACATTCGTTTTTCATCTCTTTCGCGCAAGATTTCATCCACTTCCGGTTCGAGATACATCATTTCAAATGTATCAAATCAAACTGACGTACGGCTGTATCGGCACTATATTTATCTATGACTCTATATAGATCACTACTGTAGTTCAGTGTATCAACGAACCTCACGACCAGTACTCGTTATCCACTAAGAAGAAGAAGACGAGGATTTTCCGAGAAATCTTTTAAGAACTGGATCATACCTGGAATTAACTATAGCGCGCCTATCGGTAACGTTATATCCAGCATCCGCAAAAGTGTGACGGGTGGTGGGAAGGTCTAACAGTGTTTCTCTCGGTGTTACAGAGCAACGGATAATTGGTTCTAATAGGCGTCTTGGGGACGACTGCCCGTTACGTTACATGCCTCTCTTCTCCTTCTCTTCTTTCTTTCTTTCTTTCTTTGCCACCCCGAAGTCCCACGGGACTCTGGGATTTCCCACTACTCCATGCACTCGCGGTCTTCAACGTCCCCGTAATGGAATAGCGTTGCGTTACGTCCGCATTGACTATTGCCAATCCTGACCATTCCAGTTGCCATTGAAAAAAGATCTACGGCCAGTTGGCTAACGTCATTACCAACGTGATAGATAGAACGGCTATTAATTACTATTTATGACGGCTACCACTTGGATAAAGACCACTTGGCACTTTTAGACTGTACGCTATATATGTATATATATCCATGGTTAACGTATCGAATAACGTTACGGGTTACCGTATCTTGCTTCGTATTATAATTAATCGTTATGTACACGCTGTACTGTGTTATCACGTCACGTGGGAATATCTCGAGTTATCCCGCAGGATCGTAGAGATTTATCAGATATGATTGCTGTACTATGCTAGTAAACTGAGTGCTTGGAATTGTCCAATGTACCTCCAAAATATAGATATAGATATATATATAATATTGCGTAATATATATATATAACGTTATGAGAATTACAGTTTCTTATCACTATGCACTGACTTGACAACGTAAATTTGAGGCCTTATCGGTGGATTAAAAATCGAAAAGATTACTTGAACAATAAATTCTTTTTCTCTACAGCGTCAAAACCGGGACGAGTCTTGAATAAAATTGAAATGAAGCGTTAATCGACGAAATAATTTCACGATAAATAAATATAACCTCCGAGGAATTATAGTCGGTGAAACGCGAGTTCTCGTAGTAAATTCTTTAAAAAGTTTCCGTCGCTTACGTTCCGCGTCGCGGCGCTTCTAGTCGACCGCCGTTTCCTGGCCTTGCAGAATATCACCATCTTCTTGCACGTTATTGTTACGTCGTACACTTAGTACTCCGAAGCATATATACATTTTTTTATAGTACCCTACCATAGTATAGAATATGTACCATATTCTAGGCACCTACTATTCCTCCCTTGAGTTTTACGATCTTCGCGTTTTCTTTCCTTTTATTATTCATAACCTTTTATGGGATACAATAGAGTTATAAGGGAAGTTGTCATTTGCGAAATTAAAAGTGCTTTGTCCTTTCTTCGCCACACTCAGCCCTCCGATAACACAATACAAACGAAGAAAAGGTTTGTATAACAAATTCAAATAATAACCTACCTATACCATATATACTGTTATACATATGCGAAACCTATTTGCATTATGCATATTATATATATTGAAGCTTTTCAATATTCACCACGTACATCCAGATCGATACCAAGCCAATCGATACTCATTGATCGAATCGATAATGCCTTATTCGTTTTCGATTTACCTGTTATTTATTAAAGTGCAATCTACAGTTGTTGTACCCCATATATATATATACACGTGTCCCTCCAGATACCTCACTGGCAGAGTGCCTATTTCCACGTAACGCGTAACGTACAGGACGCAGTACGCGTTACGCAAAAGAAGACGGCCAGTCTCTCTAGCCAAGAGAAGATTAACGGTCTCGTTACAGAATAGACATTTGACGATCGATTCGTTATCCCGGCTCGTAAGGAAGCTTGCAAAACATCCGCGGCATTTCGCACGCTATAAATTCGCGTCAGCCATCGCTGTACCCGAAGATCGGTATATAAGGTGTAGGGATCGGTGCCGGAGCGGTTATGCAAATCCGAAGACCGAGGCGAGGCTGCCTAAACTCCTTGTGCTTATTGCTCTTATTCCAAGAGCATATCAGTAGACGCTTGAAATACACAGGATAATATGGTTGTAAACGTTAAGCCTGATTTCCACGAAAGAAAAATTTGGAGTACGGATTTTACGTGTTCTGGATTTTTGAAATATTTTATTCCCGCGCTCTACAAACGCGTACGGGCTGTTTTGGGAGGATGGGGAGAGAATTTTCCGAGCAAATTCGCTATTCATCTCCAAGTCGTCGCGACGCCGTCGTCGCTTCGTGAAAGGGCAAGCGTCCTTGTCGCCGGAGGTTAATTTAATTTACTTGGTAAACGTAATAACGTTCCGTAGAGAATAGAAAGGTTTTCAAAGGTGGGGAAAGGCTTTCGTACAGCCTCTGGGCATCCGGTATCCGCTGGACCAAGTTGGACGGTTGTCATCTGGTCAAAGGAATCAGTCTGGGCTTTACCTCGTCCTTGGATGAATTTACTGTAGCGTATTGATATATATATATTTTTTTCTCCTTCATGGTCGAATAGATTATAGTGGTCCATTTCTAAGGGATGAGGGTACCTACTACACGTGGGATCCATATTTTTGGTAGTTAGATCGGCGAATATACTTACTTCCGGTATTTCTATTGTTATTATATATACTATGTATATATTTTATTATCAGAGTACGTCCGTGAGATTCTGTAATGTCTGAAGTGATGAGGTCTGGAGAAGTAGCTGATCTGATATCTTCTTGGGCATCCGGAAGTAATGGATACCAAGGTACCAATATAGATGGAGACTATGGGGAACGTATTTATCTCGATAGCGGGACGCGAGAGCGTATAAAAAATAAAAATAACTCTGTTATTACGGCTTCGTCCGTTACTTGATCATCATTAGAGACCATCGGGCGTTCATAGTTTCCCATAGAGGCCGCCATCCGTCACGGCGCCACTATCGCTCACGTAGCAACAAGCCGTTTCTCTTAATGCTCGAGCAAATCGTTGGGCTTTGTCGGGAGTGCCGCCATTGGCATCGCCCCATTCCTGTAATAACGTAGAAAGTTCTGTAAATAGTTATTATTCCGTGATTCACTTTCTACGCTCGATGCAGACAGATTTTCCTGCGGTTAGCCGCCATTTTAGGTGGA
The DNA here is from genome assembly GCA_030142225.1 of Pachycephus smyrnensis. Classification (NCBI taxonomy): domain Eukaryota; kingdom Metazoa; phylum Arthropoda; class Insecta; order Hymenoptera; family Cephidae; genus Pachycephus; species Pachycephus smyrnensis. The sequence goes on along the minus strand of JARQST010000308.1, from coordinate 50,273 downwards.
CCTCGACGGAAATTGAGACGCTAGTGAAAAAAAGAGGAAATTATTAATCGAATGAAAATTCTATGTAATTAGTGACTCGAGTCTTGACTCGAGTCAATTCTGCTGTTTGACTCAGTCATTTTTTCTGCTTCTTTTTAATTCTCGATCGATCTGTCTTGAGAAAATGGAAATTCGCCTTTAGAACTGGTACTTCATTGCTATTTCTTGTTCTGTACTTTTTTCAGTGAAATTGTAAAACTTTTTTTTCTTTAAATCCATTCCGACGCCGACGCGGAGACTTCAACGACGCTCCACGACCATTGTAGAAGATCGAAATCAAGATCGGCCAATCTTAGTCGCTCTCGTAACAGCCGTATTGTATATTCTTAGAAAACGACGACGGATTGTCGCGATAGAAACGCGACCATTTGAATTGTAAATCCTTCATGGGGCATTTAGATTCGTGAATTTTTCACTTGAAACGAACGATTCAACTTTTCGAATCGGTAACAGCTTCAGCTCGTTAAGAATAATCCTTACGAATCGTCCTGCACTCTAGGACTTTGAGATTTTCAATGAATTTTCAAGTAACTTCATTATTTATTATCCTAAGTAAGTTCTCTCTATACGTATATACTTTTCACTGATCATCCGCCATTAATCAAACAGGAAATAATCTCTTGATCGATACTCGCCTGTAATCAGACAAGGATTTAAGAACGTCGACGTTACATGAAAACGCCTGATTTTTTTCTACAAAAAAAAACACGTACAGGTGTTTACGTGAGTCACGTTTCATCGGGTGATAAAAGAAGTTCATGGCTGACGCGTAGAAATAATAATTATCCAACTGTCCCTGGCGATTTAATTAGCAGACACGCCCGACCATCTTGCGATTTGTCTCTTGAGGTCCAGACGACCCTTGACGTATACAAGAGAGAAAAAAATGAGATGAGGCTATACGAGAAGGGGATTAAGGGACGTCGCCAAATCCATAAATCATGAACGATAAGACAGTCTTCATCTCCGTGACTCGAGCGACTCCATGTCAATCCGTAGTCTCACGTGTCCTTTTCGATATAACGATATATTATTTTCATTTTTTTTCCCCCTCTTTTATTTAATTTTCATCTTTTATCCCATTGTCATAACTCATATCCATCAAGCTTCCCTCGTATACTACTCGTATTCTCGTATGCTCGTATTCTCGTATACTCATATGCTCTTGTACTCGTTCCGAGTATACGATCATTCGCATCGTCATGAAAATACGCCTTGAGCCTGCAAAGAAAACAATATACATTCAAAGTGATATTTATCAAGAGAACCAGCGTTAATTATCGACGCAATATAAAGTAGGAGAATCAAAATACACAGAGAGCAATGAGTAACTGTTAAGAAAAGCAAAGAAGGCGGATTCGCTTGGTAAGTATAAACTAAGAAACTCGAGAATGGAAAAAAAGAGAAGTAAAAATGATAAACAAACCCGGAAGGTAAATAGCGCCTGAAAATTGTATTTATTTCTTAATAACACGGCGCTTGGAATTTCATTCGTGGCACACGTGAGCGAACCAGTATTTAATCGAATTACGAGGCTGAAAATGATGTTGTTTAATTGGCCGTCGGTTACACGTAAGATCAAGAAAAACGAGCAACGTAATATCTCACACAGAGAGAAAGAGAGAGAGAGAGGGGCATAGACATACCCATATCGCATAATATAACTACAGCCAAGAAGATAAATTTTCAAGCATTTATAGGTTATGTACGAGATACCTGAATCCGTAAACCGTAAAAGCGCAACAAGAAAATTTAGTAAGAAATTGACTGTACCCGTTAACCCAAGAAAATTCTATTAAATATTACATGATCTTATTGCTTGATATTTCCACACTTATAATTTCTTGGCATTTTAATTAAACGCTCTTTAGACGCGTCAAAATGACTTTCTCGAAATTCAACTGTACCGTTTACCGTGCTCTTACTTACATCCGTTGGTGGTACTTGCTTCTAAAGGTAACAGCAATGCATTCTGCTGGTATTACTCGGTTACATTTCTTTTACCGTCCACGTACATAAATGTCCGCCACTCTTGCGCACTGACTACATCCTGTCGACGTTCTTAACTACTCTCTGATATGCGTCCAGGGAGTATATCTACGTGATGGAATTCAAGAACGCAGCTCCGTCGGGTCACTTTACACGAAAATTACAGCGTTCACGTAAGTAGCTTGAATCGCCGTTATATTTGCCAAGTCGCACGATTCGAGATAATGATTGACAATTTGGATACACTTAAATTAGTAGAATTTTTGGTAAAAAGACTTACAGTTAAAAAGTTTTTTTATAGTTTTTTATAGTACAGTATGAATAAAGGTAAAGAAACTTTAATGGGGCTAACTTCAATTTGTATTTAATATCCAGTTGCGTGATTGACGTGGATTTTTATTAATCATTGCTTGGACATTGTTAATGTTAAATAAATTTTTTTATCGTAAAATCAATCAGCTACGGTTGTTTTACTAAAGTATATACGACGCGTTGTTACGGCGGCGGCCGATAGATGGCGTTGAGACGCCAGCGAGAACACACTTGTTCTCGCAGCTAAAGATTAATAGAGTTGGATATATGGAGAAGCTATCTATACGGCTAATAAAAAGATACAGAAAAAGAGAGATAGAGAAAGAAGGAGAGCAAGATAAAAATCGATTCCGTGAACGTAGATGCCCTGTAATATTCTCTTAGAGAATAAAGATAGTTGAGCTATTAGAGGATTCGGTAACTTAGATAAGTTATCAATTTTTTTGCCTTTTATATACTGTATGCCGAGTTCCATCGATACGGCATCCAGCAGTAACTGTATTTGATTGATAATATAAAGGAGCCGATAATAATAGGCGTCTCCTTTTATCGGTCCTGCATGAAGCGTGGTTTAATTAAAACAATAAAGTTCTTATACGACGAGAGGGAAGAAAAACGGGGGCCGACTACTCGTGGCCCGTGATTGATGGATACGTCACTGGATGAATAATAGTCCTGCCGACTGCGATGGAAACAAGCCACGAGTCAGGAAACGTGCGTCTAATTGTATTTTTACATTTTTTTCCCCCCTCGCCCCCTCCCCCCCGCGTACCCCCTCTTCCTAATGTCCCTCTCTTTCTTTTCCTTCGCTCTTCATCTTCTCCCGCCCTCTTTATCACTGCGAATCAACCGCCACAGCCATCCGACTGAGCCGCGTTGAAGATCCACCCTTAGGACTCACCAGCTCGCACGGAATTGACGTAGATCGAGATTTCGGACAGGCGAATTTTCATGAAAACAACACGACCTTCTCTATGAGGTTAGTGAAACTCTATTAAGTATTTATAAAAAAAAATTTCGCTGTTTTGTCAAAATGCAAATCAAACGTGTTGCGTCATTACTTTTACACGTAATCAGTATTTTTCCTGTCGCCTGAAGTATGTCGCAGTGTTGTAACGGCCCGAAGTGTTAATTGATTTAAGGTGAACGGAATTAAAAAAAAAACGGGTCTTGGTAAAAGAAGTTATTGCAGTAGCCTTTTGAAATTTTAAGAAGTAATAATTTCCCGCGAATGAATCAACGAAAGGTTGAAAATCCTTGTATTGAATTTACCGGCCGTATAATGGTACTTGAATAAATTCAGTGAATGTACGTGTAATTAATTGAGTCGTAGAACGAGCTTCTTTAGCGTGTCGCTCCTTCGCCGAAACTCCTCCGTCGCCATTCCTTCTCTTTATTTCATATCCCAAAGCTTTCCGACCTACCCCTTACCATTTGTTTCGACCAAGTTTCCATTAAAAGGAAAACCCGCGCCTCGAGACTGGGGAAACTCGTTTCCATTCAGATCTTTCCTACGGCGTAGAGTCTCCCTCGTTTCACCGAAAGCTCAAAAAGTCGAGTTCTCGCTTTATCCGTGAAATTGATGATTTTATCGCAGGGGCATCGTTTACTTCTTTAACAGAAAAAAAAATTCTTTTTTCAATCAAAATAACAAAGATGCCGTCGGCTACCGACAAGTAAATCCATTCTTCGATAATTTGCTTCGTTGTAACGAATGTAGCGTAAGTGATGTATATATAAATGTATATATTTTATTTTTGTCAATTTTTCCGAAAAATACCCTCAACCTATACCCACCACCATTATTGTACAGACTGTGCGAAACGTCTTCTGTGTACAGGTTGTTGAAAAAATAAAAATTAAATAAGGTTATATATTTCCATGACGAGCAGTGTGCCGAGAAACTCTTTAGAAAGTTTTGTACGCCGCGAGCCAACGACTGGAAAGCAATTCCGTCCTTCATTCGATGCACGACAAATTGAAAACTGAGAACCTTTATGCCCATTTGATGTCTGGCGCGGTCGCGCTGCCGCAAAGTGTCGCCGCGACGCCTGGCGTCGGCTCCACTTTACACGCGCAACCCTAACGCCGGCCTGTTTCTACCTTTGTACCATTCGTACATAAGTTGCATAGTATATACCAACTATATATATATACACACCTACATATGCCTTGAATTTACTGAACGAATCGAAAAAGAAGCCAAACATTCCTTTACGTCATTGCCGTTTAGAATTCTCGATCGATTTTTAACCCTGCTACAATTCCTTCAAATTTGACTACAACGACGTATTCAAAATTGTATAAAAAATTTTTAAAAATTCCAAAACATCGTACAGATTTTTCGTGTTATCTCGTGTAATCAATAAGTGACATTAATGATTTCCTCGTAAGGGCCTGATCGTTTAATCGAAATTTTACGTATGATCAATGTTCCGTGACATTAATACGAGTTAGCCATAACGAATTAGCCATAGCTACTGCACGAAATAGGATAAGCATACTTGAAACTTATGTCTTCAAGTTATCTTAGACTTCTATATATATACATAGAGCTTTACTCGAAATATATCAAAGACCTAGAGAGCGATTCAGAGTAAGATTAAGATCTAAAGAATCTATGGAAACTGTGATAACCAAGTACCGAAATATTATCTCCACCTACCGTGCCTTATACTTGACAGAAGCAATCCTCTGCGTGAAACCCCACGCAACCTGCCCGCAGGATGTATTAAACGTTCAAACAGTAAATTCTCTCCTGTCCACACAGAGTGCGCAGCCACGCAATTACAGTACAGCCTGAAGTTACGCACACTTGAGATTTCCACCGATTGGCTTCAGATATTAGATACATTCGTCATGGCCCTTAGTACCGATAAACCCCGATCTCTGAACTCTAATACAATAAACAGATACAGGTATACACTTGGACACACTGTGAGAAAAAAACAATGGAATTAGAAATCGTCTGGCTTACCTGAAAAAAAAAAAGAAAAGTTACGAACTAGCACGGTAAAAATATTTTAGACGCACAGGATACACTGAGATTTTGAATGTAATGAAAAATTATACAGCTTTTAATTGTAGTACGAACAGATAATTAGTAGGTTAATTAGAATTGTATTAATTATCAAAAGTGTTTCAATGGGGACTATAAGCGTAGCACTTGTAAGTGCGCCGGTGAAATCTCAGCTAAATGAAATTCTGACGATTAGGTGGATACGTATGTACATACTTAGGTATGCATATATATATATAGGTATAGATATAGCTATAGCGCGCTACTTAAAGCTCAGATTAATTCACGTCCGCTCCTTCGGCTAAAGTCAAATTAAACCGGAAATGATGGTCGTAAATGGCATTAAACGTTCTTGCGGCACGAAACTCGCGACGATGGACGTTCGGCTTTATCTCTGCAGGAAAAGATATCTAGCAGAGAGAACTCGAACTTATCTTATTCTGTTATCCCTTGCATCTTCCACTTCGCGATCTCCTCTTATTGTAAAAGCGTCACACGGTTTACCAGAATCCTCGCTACATCCATTTTACTTCCTTACTGACAGGCCACTATGTCTACCTGCTATACATATTAAACCTACTATACCTACTATACTAGCTATACTTGGCTATACCTACTACGGCATACTATGCATACTGTACATACTATCCATACTATACCTATTTACTTTTCTACCTACCTACAAGATACCTAATACCTATCAGCATCCCGTGTTCGCAGACCGGAAGCTAAACGGATTATGACAGATAGTTTCACGTCACGTTGTTTACCTAGATCTCGTTATTAGAGCCAGCCCCATTTTTCTTTGCCACATTTAAATACCTCGACTGGCTATATGAATAATTTTCACGTAATACCACACCAAAAGCCTGCAAGTCCTAAGAACGTAATTACTTCAATCATAATTGAAAGACGTTAATTGCCCGTTAAACTTATCGAATTGAATTGAAGAAATTTTATGGGAAACTTGGACAAAAATTTATCTTGGATGCAATTCGCGCGATGCAACTGCATTCCACTTTGCAGAAACGCATACGTCAAAGAGGCGCGATACGTTATTACAGTGATTATAATTACCGCGAGCCACGTAACACACTGACGCCGTTAAGTCCTAAACGAAGATTTAGATTGCGGATGGGGATAGGACATTAGGTTGAGTAATAGTCGAGTAACGTACTAGTCATTACGACTGCTTCAGTTCATCTTCACTCTTGCATAAGGGCGTATGTACAATTAACTTCTTTATATCGCTTCCTCGTCCTTTCCATAACGTCCGTATGCACTTTTCTCTTGTTTTTATCGCCGTCAATAATATCGCCTCTTTCGTCGTGCAGGAAGTCGTACAAACCGGAAGTAACCCAGTCGAAATATTCACTCCGTACCGTGCCATGCTCGAGCATAGTATAATCTTGGAATTAAATTAAAAAAAGCTCTGTTTTACAATAAGTAAAAACCATTGAAAACACGTCTTTAAATGTCTACGTATATACGAGCAGTTAAACCGCAGAACGTAAACACCGCAATCCAACGTAAAGGGAAGGTGCAGCTTTTGCACGGTGGTGGCAATGGCGGCTCGTGCCAAAGAAATTTTCCCGGCAAGTTTCAAAGTTTCCTTTGGCCGCGACTGCAGAACGCTCGAGGGTTTCGCGGAACCAACACAAATCTGGCAGCACTTGCACGGAAACTTTGGACAATTTCCGAGAGTTTGGCGGGTTGATGAGCGTCGCGGAACACGAGAGGGTGAAAATTCGAGGGTTGGGATTGGGGTTGGTGGTGGAGTTGGGTGCCTAGGAGGGGTGGGAGGAGACTAGGGGAGGGGGAGAGGCAACGTTTCTTGATAGCGGTGGCGACGCTTTCCCGGATCCTACATAGTAGTAGTAAATGGTGCTGGCATACCTCCTGGAGTAAACTATGCGTGTAATATGCCGGATTATTTTAGCCGGCTTCTCTCTAACCGAGACCGGAAGCTCTCTTCTGGCCGATACGAAGAACTTGACGTCATCTATGAAACTTTAACCTCGTGCTTACCTTGGTGCAAATTGTCTCTTGTCTGGTAGGAATTTCTTTTCGTCTGTTAACGCGTACCAGTTTTTTTCTTTTCGAGATTTCATTCCGCGTTATGGTTGCGCAATCCGTACGTTTACGAAGCACCTAATGTAGGTCAGTGGAGGATTGATGGTGGCTGTATTTTTTTTTCAGTCACTTTTCAGAAACGTAAACTCTGTCGTTTATTTGTCTTGTCCAGAATAACGAGAAAGATATATATATACACGCATTATTAAACCTCGGTTAGTATATATATCTTGTAACTGGGGTTTAGTAATAATCTTAAAGCTGCATCCACAGTACAGTCGCGAGATATATGTCTTGAAACCTTAGAAGAGGAAATACCCCAAATGTTCTAAGCACTGTGCAATGATCCTCCGAGTCCTTGGGAAGTGGTTAAATCCGCATGGATCTGTAGGAACTTCCTAAGCTCTCTCTCTCTCTCTCTCTCTCTCTCTTTCTCTCTGTCTGTCTCTATAGCCATATATCCATCTCTCACTCCCTCACTTACTTCCTCAATTCTTTTCTCTCGTATTATTTGTCTGACCACTCTGTTCCCCCCTGTTAGCTTTTATCGTCGTAGTTCTTGACCGTTACGTAAACTTGCTATACGATATCTTGTCGATTGGCCCTCGAACGAAATGACTTTTTGAAAGAGCCTGTACTCGCAGTAGCTCCGATGGCGAATTAATATCGTCATCTTTATCGTATATGAGATGAAATCTAGATCAGTGCTTACCCCTACCTTCCGTTTCATCGTCCATATTATCTACCCTTGTTCGCTGCCGCGAAATGTCTCATCTTCCAACCCTTAACGCTTTTGCACGGGGGATGACGATTGTGAGAACGACAAGGACGAAACTTCTCTTTGATGAGTTTCTCACGTGTTTCTATATATATATACACTCTAGGTGTTTCTAGTTTATTGAATCATTACCCGTTCCCACGTCAGTCGCATAAAAAGGAAGATAACGCTGCACGTGGAATAGAGATTGAGAAAATGGCGATGATTTTCACTCGAGTAATATTACACGTTTACGATCAGCTATTGCGTGCTCGTCATTTAACGCGGAGCGTACCACGGTCCATTTTAAAGTCAGAGTGGAACTGCATCAGGATGCACTTTTAACGTTGCATCCGTTGCAGTTCCATTAAAGTCTATGGGCATCTGATTTATTCTCCTGTAATGACGCGTTCGATGCAGCTGATAACGATAGTAAAATTTCTTTAATCGTTTCGGTTCAGTTTAAATTTCCCGCGCGTATAAAGTTGTTTCTCTGTCTGGTATCAAGTTCCGTTTAATTCTTTTAACGGCTTCGATTTTTAGTGTTTAACGTACAGCGTTCAGTGTCGTTTTACGCGAAAATCAGGTGTAAAGTGTCGCGGGTCGCGTTGGCAGACCGCAAAATAAAGGCGGGAATATTTGAATCGACCCCTGAAACGTTGGCAACATCGTCAACGTCGATTCAACTGAACGATCAGTAGAAACAGACGAGTAATCAAAATCCGACGGAAATCCCAATGCGAACAGGCGATTAAAAGACACTCTGCTCTAATTCGCTCAGTGACTTCGTGTCCCACTAATTGCACCCCCTTCTAACCCCATACCTAGTCCTATTTCAACCCCCTGGAGAATTCTAACCACATCCTCCATCGTTTTAACTTTCTCTTTCCTTTTTTCTTTTTAACTACCCTCGAATTCTTCTTCTTCTGATATACTTTGCTTGGGTGGTTGGTAAGGGTCGGTACCTACCCCTAAGACTTACAGATGAAGCAAGTCAGTTCTACGGAACGAGAGTTTCTTATTTCGTTCATTTTCTACGTTTTCTTCAATTTCTTCATTTTATTCATTTAATTCCTTTCGCCGCTGCGATTTCTTCGCTACCGTCCCTCATTCTCGGCCGACTTCAAACTCTGCATCTACTTTTACTCGACTTTCTGCATTTCTATTATTCTCAGATTCAATCTCCGATCGAGAAGCCGATATACCGGTATTAGCAATTAAGATTGACTGTGGCAACGTTGCGGAAGAAATTATTATTGAAAATTTGATTAATGCCCGACGAACCTCGAGCGATCGAGAATTCTACACTTTTTTATATCGTTTTGATAGAATTTATTTACTTTTTTTTCTTCAATATTCCATTATCGGCCGAGTATCAAGGATAACTGTAATAACAATCGTTCATTGAATACATTTAGTGTATGTACACTACCGACGTATACGACTGAACGAAAAAAGCATTTAACCAGGAACTCCCATTTAATTACTTTTGTATGACGCAAATTGAAACCGATAAAATGTTTATATTACATTTTCTACAAGCACCATACGTTAAACGTAGCTCGAGGCCAACTACGAATGACCAATTGATACAGTGCTGTACAGTCATTACACAATTTTTTATATACTACTCGAACGATCAAGCCATCAAAATAATCATCACGGAATAGCCCATTGAGAAAAGCCAATTGAACTTGACTGTGCATCCATAAGGTATGCCTCAATTATTAATAACCCATCAACCGATCAATCGCGTTATCAGATAATAATAAAATTCTCCTTTTTGTTCCCCCCCCTAGCAAATTTTTTCCCGTTGCAAAAATAATGCCGGAATATTTTCACCGTAATTGCACGATAAAATCCAATAAAACGGCAATCAATCTCGCGGACTATATCGGATCTGATATCAGATCCATAATTTGAGGTTTGGAAAATTTTTTTATGATCTATTATCAATACAACGTATAATTTTAATACAGCGATGATATAACCACGGTAAAGTGGGACGCGTTCGAGTTCGTTGGCATTCGATAAAGGTTATCAACGCATTTTTTCACGCTTTCGAGTAATCTTTTTTTCAGGATCGATTCGCCGTGACTATAAATCTTATTGGTTCCTTCATCGCGAAGTGTGTATTCATTCCTTGTCCGTATCGCCAGGCCAAGAGCGTGCATTAGGCATTCCAAGGGCTCGGGTCGGGGCGTGGTAGAATTTAATATTCGATCGAATTGATATTCCCAACGTTCCCAGTAGCATCCGAACTGAGTCCTCTCTCTCGCTCTCTCCCCCCTCTCTCTCTCTCTCTTTGTCTTTTCGTCTCTCCTCCAACCAGCTATTTCTTCATCTTATCCAATCTTCCTTCTCCCTCTCACTCTCAGCCCATCAGCCATTCATTGCCACGGACCGCGATTTCTAATTACTTCTTCATTTCCACGAGATAAATAATTCCGACAAGTCTTCATCTGGAACTTGTATGTGTCTGTTATCGCACTAGTGATAGTTGATAGCGTGAGATAAAGAAAAAAAAAAGTTGGTCATACGACAATTTATGAAAAATGACAATCTGGAGCTTTTCACGGATGCTGCGCGGGATACGATGATATACGGGAGAAGTGCGTAACGAAGCGAAGAAGAGACGCGTCGAGAATCCGAAAAGGGGAGTGAAACCGTATTACGCAATCATGATAAAAGACAATATCGCGCTAATGAGGAACTGTCGTGGGGTGATTTCTTTTTTTTACTACTGCTGCATACGTCGAAGATCACTTACTTATTACGGTGGACCGTAAAGAGTTCGCGAAGTAATGAAGCGAAGCCGCCGTATAAAAAAGTCAATGAGCCACCTGGTGGGAAAGATGGTAGTAAGGACGGGGGAGTATCTGGAAGATAAAACGGGAAGCGTGTAGATTATTAAAAAATTCTACGATCCACGAATCCATTTTTCTTACAAGCGATCAACCCCGGTGAATGCAGCTGTTAGACCAGATAGGGCAACCACTTTAATCAGCCATCATTTTGCCGTATTAGAAACGACAGATAATTTTCTGTAATATCCATTGCCAACAAAATTGCGTCATTGGATCATGATGATATTTCAAATTGATCAAAAGTTACGACCTATCAAAGTTGAATCTACAGGTCAGTCAATTCGAGAAAGGGTATTACCCACGATTTGGTATTTCGGTATGTCTGTCTTTCTCTTACGCGCTTAAACCCGTATGAGTGTATCTCTCTCGCACTCACGGCGGGTATAGGAAATTCGAAAAATCCTCAGGATTACGCTCTGATCCGATACGTCGATAAATTTGACAGTTTGTGAAATCAGCGATCCGATAATTTCACTTGCTTTTGGTAGTCCGCTGCAGTTCAATGATGCTTAATGATACTTTATCATACATACTGCACGCGATGGGATATCGCAAAGATTAAGGACAGCTGCAGTTCTCGTGCATCCAACTTTTGCATTCCTCCTGCGTGCACACGGCCAGACGGCAATAACGGGCGACCGAAGCAAATATTCGAACTTTCCGAAGATCGTGATCAGCCGTGCTAAAAATTCGCCAGTCCAGACATGCCCGGTCCATTCCGTAACAGAGAGCGCCTAAAGATTCATCTCGGCAAAACGGATTAAAGTAAAACCGACTTGAATACGCTGAGTTGCCGCAGAATATTCAATAATAGACAAACAACCCGTGTCTCGTCGCTTCATTCGTACCAAGCCACGCGCAGCCACTTCGTCACGTACATAAACCCAATACGCAATATAAAGAAGAATCGAAACTCGTATCAAAACAACAACAACAAGAAGTCTCAAAAATATTAACAAAAATTTTCCATTATCTCTCCCATATCCTTCATAAAGATAAAACATTGTTCAACCCCATAGCTTGTATAAACTCTCTCGAACCACCCTAAAATTAACAGTTCATAACCCTTTTCTTATACAGACATTAATATTTTCCATATAAATCAAATATATCCATTTCTATATCTAAAACACTGTAAACAATGTATATATAACGTTATAAATAATTTTTTTACTTGGGCCCCTCATGCCTAAATCCTCGAGTAGATACAAAATAATACCATGGGATCCCATAGGGGGTCCCTTTGCCCGTTATGAGTAAAGGGAATGTAGGATATGTTACGCAATCGTATAAAAGGGTGAATATGACGTATTTACACATACGTATATGCTCGAACGATATAGGCACTAAAGAGAATGATTCTCTTGTCCTATCTTGGTCTTTCACCTCCATTTCCGTAGATACGAACTGTATCCATACTCAGCCACCATCGTGCGTGTAACGCACGTGACGCACGCGTCACGTATAACGCGTAGGAAATATCACGTATCCTCTAGCTATATATTTACACGCACAACGTCCCTGTAATATTTTCGTTGAGCGTATACAGACGTGTGGGCACTTGGGGCTCACACGAGGTGAGGGTCAGCGCGCATGCGCTCACCTTTATTGGGCAATATATTTCTTCGTATCACGTCGTGCCGGGGCCGAAGTCAAGCTGGTTCGACCCCCGATTACCCTTACGATAACTTATCGTACAATCAGCGAGATGTGACGTGACGCACGCCTGCCTGTCCTCTGTATCCATCCTCCTACGTATACCTTGTATTGTACTATCTCTGTCGCATATGTGGGAAAAGAGACGCTACGACCTACCTGCACCGGCACGCTCTGCCCTTTACGTTTATTTAATTAATAGACAATCGAACGATTGTTAAACATCTGTCAGTTTTGTATACGCTTGTTAAAGGACAGGCCTGTCTTATCGTTACTGTGTCTAATAATCATGAGATACGTGAAACCTATTCTTGATGTTTGGATAGAATTTTTTTTTGCATTTCTTTTATACCTTTAGATTTTTTAGTTGGATTTTTATGTAGGATTAACGCGCAAAAATGACGTTGCGAATTTTCTGTCTTATCGGATTGGGGGGGAGGCGGTACGGGGTAAGGCTGTATCAAGTTTAACTTGCGATTTGAAATCTGGCGAGGTCTTCATCATCGGTGAACGTCTTGAAGCTAATAACTGTAGCTTATCTCGAGTTGCGAAATAAGAGGTAGTTATGTCATTTGAAGTTTAACGAGGGGGAGTCCTTATCAGTTGGATCCGCACAGGACACAAGGTACGACAGGGAGTCACAAAATGGCTAAATCTGTAAAACGTCAAAAGGTAATAAGCAATGGTTAAGTACGATTACAACTTAATGTTTTATGCACTGAATTATATACAGGTACATTTAAGGGAAGCAGGCTATAAATTTATCACCCTTATTTTTAACAACATGAAAGTCATCCCTTACACTTCTGTCGCGTCGATGACTCGTGAATTCGCGCTGAAAAATCGCGTTCGATTAATTTTTTGCATGGTATTTCTTCCATCGATGTACAAACCAATTTTCCCACGACCTTGAATCGTAACGACTAGTAAACCACCTTCAGCAACGTATCAGCAACGTCCACGCGCAGTTCTCACATTCTCCTCTAAAAATGTGCCAAGAAAATAACTAACAATTTAGACTACGACCAAATTGACCTAAACACGATTAATAATACCGACTCTAAAGGCTAAGAAAAATCCGTAAAAAAAGAAAGAAAGAAGAAAACACCCAAGCAAGACAAAGCTATTAAGATTTCATATCGTTCCAGAGCAATCCCGTTGGAGGCAATGAATGAGTGGGGGGGTATATTCAGTGCCCTAGAATTTACATGAGCCATAATTCATTTCATTGCCGATAAATAACGCTAATGACAGTTGAATGGCCGGGAAGGAGAGAACAGCGGCCAACAAGGGCAGCCACGTACAATTCCTGGCTCGTGTCTTGAGCAGGAATACCGAACATTCACCAGTTGGCGAATCCTCCATTGCACGTAGAGGATCAATGCAGATGGATCGTTGAATGTATACAGGTATAAGCTTTCCATAAAAAAAGTCATTCAGTATCCTGAAAACGAGTAAAAATAAATAAGAAAAATAAAAATGCATACACAAGAAGCAACGAAAACGGAGTATCTAATCGTTTCCATTTATCGGTAACGTTTTCACGCTACGTTTCCTGTTAGATATTCGAAACGCCTCATGCCCAACAAGCCGATCGGCGTCGGTATCGCCGATTGTAAACTCCCTCCTAGTGTACTTAGATACATGCGCTTATATATAAACCAATCGGTTCCTACGACTGGTATAGCTATATATAGATACAGTTACAGTGGCAATAACAGTAGCTGAACCGATCTGAGCAATGATTCCGCATTGTTCTACAGCAGCAATAAATGTCAGTCGCTCGCATTCATGAGGGTTCGCCAAAGGCACGCTTTTCTACGTGTATACTCCACTTCGTGGTCCGGGAATTGTCCTCCAGGTATCAGAACGACATTGTACTATCTATCGACTGTAGCTGCAGTACATAGAAACGGTTTTTTATTCCTTGACTCTGGACAGGAACCGCTGTAAAATCGACCAATGAGAATCGTAGAACAGTTTCCGGTTTCCGGTAAAAGCAGCAAGCTTGGATACAGAACATTTGACGAAAGACAATCGTCCGTGAAAATTTTATTCAAAAATTTAATCAAGTACTGCAAAAAAATAAATGATTAATTATATGATAACAGGAGTAACGTTAAATGACGTAATTTTATCTACACGGTGAGTTATCCTTAATAAGAATGCATATGCCCACTTCCATACGTGCATATAATAAATGCATAAGAGTAGAAATCGCGATATGACTACCGTATAGATAAGAACGTTAATATTTAGCGAGTCCTCTAAAGCGTCCCATTCGTCTTGTCGACGACATCGATTAATTGCGGACTCCCCATGAGGCGAATCGTGCCCATTGCGTATACATGCCCGTCTGTATACATGCGTGTTCTCAATTTCATATTCATATCCGACAGGATGGGAATTCGGTACCGTCCCTTTCACCCTAGAGGCACTGTACCTAGCATAGGATCAATTCGACTCTACGATATCATATATCACATATGACTTGTCCCATCTCGACGTGATTCACATATGCTCGTAATTTTGAAATTCTAATACTAATAATACTAACAACCCGTACCGTACTCGAACTGAGTAAATTATGACAAAACTAAGATTCTGGGTGGCTGGACCGCGTCCTCTACGGAGCCCAAGAAGATGCCAACGTGATAGAAAAACATGACGCGGAAGTCGAACTGCAGGAGGAACAAGTAGGACAACCGTGCTACTTGTTGGTATCCCACTTGCAAAGTCTCTCTTACATGATCGTATATCGTGTGACACGGCAGCGAGTTGCATAATTGCTCGTTACAGGAACGATCCCTTTTTCCAGCCTCGTGTGCAACTCGGAGCGTTCCTTTTCGCCGTTGCTGAAGGTGTCGTGAATCTTTTAAGTTTCCAGTTACAGGTGCGACCGACTCTGGTAGTGGTATATGGTCTGTTAACGTACATAGCCTTGTGACAGGCCTATGCACCTGAAATAACGTATGAGAGTATAGTATATAAGCACTGTGGGAGGATCACGGAGGGATGCCGAGCATCGCGACGCTTTAACGACCTGTATAACAGTTCCTTTGTGCTGAATAAATATACCTACGTAGATTCACCTTTGGTACGGAGTTTAAAGGTCAGTTTTCTAGACTGTCGTTGGTCCTTATATGGATCAAGAAGTAACACCGTCGTGCTGTAAGACGCGAAGATGTATTTGTATGAATATTTGTTTGACGTGTACGAGGAAAGTTTATAATTAATTGAAAAATAATAATATATCGATTATAAAATGTACGTAGGGAAAAAATTGTGATCGTTCGCTGATCGCGTTTAACGGAATCTTGTAGATCAGCAAGAATATCTTGTTGTAGCGATAGTCATCGATTCGCTCTCGCGATAACCCCGGCGTGACCTGCCAGATTAATTAACTGGGGGTCGCGCGGGTATCTGGAGTCTTGCAAGAAGCTCGCTTTCCGAGTTCCTCCGATCCTCGAGAGAGAAACAGAGTATAAGACAGAAGAGACAAGGGAGGATAGGGTGGCAGTACGATGGGATTGGGGTGGGTCGAATAGGAGGCTATGGGGGTGGGGATGGGGATGAGGGAGGTCTTATAAGATAGATTGTAGGACTCCGTTCACGGTCTTATTACATCGTAAATTCCCGCTTAGTGATGGATAACATTAAGCCATCGGCAACGACAAATTACTTAACTCCACCGACATCAGGTGCACCGGCACTGCTTATACCGGAAGTTGTTTTTTTTATCGTTCAAGTTCAATCGATACCTCGATATATAGGGCGATCTATCGTTTTTAACCACCCTGTAGAGTCGAATAAGAATTTTTCATCTTTTTCCTATACGGTAAACGATATCGTCAATTTCTTTCAATGCTTTGACGCGTTTTATAGCTGTGACGTCATTTCCTCTTTCTTTACACGCCTAAGCAAAACAAGCCATTTTCATTACGGCGAATGACGCGTAATTGCGGGGAGTGATCATTGGCTAAGCACGTGAAAGCATTAGTGACTCTCGTGGCGCACGTGAAAGATTCAAAAGATCATTTAATCTAACATAACCTCCCACGGTGAGATTGCGTGTTTTAACTCGGACCGACGTACGACAGGGTTTCCCTTTTATTTTTAATGTCCACCCTCGTGTTTCCGGTACGCGTCGCGTTTGCCTCGTGCTTTTGGGTTTCGGCGGGAAAAGCTCCCGTGAGACTCCTCAAGCGTCATCTACACGGATAACGTTTTCACGGCCGTTAGAAATTTCTGTCTCGACGTACTTACGATACACGTACAAGTATAATATATGCATAATATCTGCAAGTATCTCAGAATGCAGTATCTTTATTTATCTTTTTTTTGCTTCTCTCCACATTCTCCTACCTTTCTTTCCCGATCGAGCGAAGCTTAGGAACTTTTAGTTAGCAATACTTCCGTTTAAGTTTCGCGTAACGGCTGGCGAGTTGCGCCCGAACCTTTTTCCCGTCGGATATAAGAAGCAATCGAGCGACTGCAGGGAATTGGAAATGCACGGCAGGCAATGCATAAAATCGATCAGCTGGTGTATATTAAAAAAATTCCTCGTTATAGCTCCAGGCCCGTATGGGGAATCTCTATCGTACGATCCAATGAGGGGGCTCAGATTGATGCATCTCCTCTTTGTTTGGCTACGTTCAATAAATACCTGAAGCCGTTTCGCGCGACCTATACCGCATGTTCCGTGCTTATGTGAACTGGCCCACATACGTCTATCCATATATCATATAATATTATACATATACTATATACAGCGTATGCATATTCCTATATATACAGCATTCCAATAGGCAATCTCGACGTTATTGGTCATCGATATCCGAATCACACATTTGCATGAGTATACACACGTATATATATGCATACATGTATAATACCACTGAATTAGTCGGGAAATGTCGTCCAGTGGAATTCTCATGAATTCTTCGGAAAATATTCAGTTTCCGTTTAAAACTGCTCTTATCATATCGCTCCTGAGAAGGAAAACACTCTTTGCTTTTTTCGTAACGTTTTTCTTACTCCCGTGTTAGCTACCATTGGATCCCTATAGTCTGTTAGCATTAAATTCATCGGATCGAGTTTCTCGCAGTCAATGATGCGAATATTTAGGGTGAAATCACACTGAAAGAAAGTTCTGTCATCAAACTCATTTAACTATGGTGATTTCTGATTAGGCAGACATTTATTTTTAGTTTCAACTTCATTGCGTTTATGGGAGAAACACAAGCCTGCTGCCAGACTCGGCCGACAGTGGCGACACCGTCGCCATTGCGTTAAAAGACATTGCCGCTTTCGTCGACGATGAAAAGGGAGGAAGATTTAAAGAAAAAAAGAATCCTATCTACTCGCTACTGTTCTCCGTTATTACTCGCCACAGATTCCCCAATGCAATTCTCTCGGAGAGGTAGGAAATGTCCACTCTCTCGTTTCCGCCACTTGTCGGAGTAGTTGCACGATAAAAAAGCAAAATCCAATAGCAACATCGTTGACGGCATGTGGCATCCCGATGACGACTGCAGCGCCACACTCGGCGATTTCCTGCAGGCATTGCGACTACGTGACTCAACGTAGAAAATATACGTCGCGCGAATCTCAACCAACATGGAAACCAACATGGAAATTAGCAGTGGCTCGTGGGGAGCAAAACGTGTTCCTGGATAAGTAGGATTATTTTGCGCGTCATGACGATGCTTCTTTTTGACGTAATTTGCACGAGAGATAGTAGCGCGAGAAACGTGGAAAATTCGAGGTTAAAACTGCTGGGTACGACGATGATCGTCGCGACGACGAGAATCGCTCGTTGAGGATGCATCTGACAGGGAATTGATGCACGTTTTATAATAGATTGACGCCAAACGCGTTTATCGTCTGGAAATAATGGACGAGTAGCCTCTGCCAGGTCATATAATTCTGAATAAAATTCCCGATGCACCGGGCAATATGTCTGTGCAATGCCTATAATAAATATACGTATACACGGGAGGACAAAAAATACACCTTAAATCATATTTACAATGAAGGTTTGTCGGTCTGGCAAATAATGCCCCGACCTACGGATTAAATAAAAAGTGACGAGGTCGCTGTTGAATGACCTCAAAATGTCATGATTAGTCAAAGCAAAGCGTAGAAAAATTTGTAGGCTGTTTTCACGCATCGATGTACATGCTCCCGTATACGTACAGGTAACTGCGTCTGTACTGCGTTTATTGATTACAAGAGCGCGAGGGATGCATTCCAAGCCGCGAATGCAATTTGGCGCGTTCACTTAGTTCGTCGGGCGCGTTGGAAAGCGCCATTCGGCCCACCGACCGCGATACGATAACTGCACTCTATCAACTCTCCACGAAAGGTAGATAATAATCTCCCGTCATACTTCTACACAATGCAAATTTAATTAAATGGAACATCCTGACAGTGAGAGCCGCCATCCCCTTTCCTAACACAATACTAGATCGTACCTAGCACTGATACTGTATATTGGCTACCATTATTGTCAATGTGTATATACGTATATATACATCATTTCACATTCCATGAAATATATTCTCATTATATGAGTATCATTATACTTTAAAAAATATATATATATGATCTGTATTTATTAGATTAAAAATAGATTTTTTGAAAAATAATACCTATGAGGATTTTGACAAGTCACGAAATAATGATTGTTTGATTGATCGCTGTAATGCTGTATTAGAAAGTGTAATGATGAATAATTAAATATTTATTGCGGGAGAAAATAATTTTGTAATTATATTCTAGCCAGACGACTATTACGCAATGTGTTTAAAATTGTACTCCGTGGATTTTCTGATTTATACTCAGCTGGGAATTTATTCAGATATGTGTATTGGGCTTCGAGGTTTCTTTTTCTCGTATCAACTACAAAGTTGTATTATCGATGGGAGAATATGGCATTCGATGATTCGTATATAGGAATCGTCTCTAGAAAGTTGTCCACGCCTCTTTTATTCATGTTCTATGAAAACCTGCGAGGAGTAGGAAATTTTTTTCTTCCATGCTGCCAACGCGAAAGACGATCTTAAGGATTCGGTGAGTACTCTATTATTCAGTAGAACGAGTGACCCAGCGTGAAATATTAATTCGCCAGGGATTCGCCCTTATTTTGATGACCAAAGTTTGAAATTGATAGGATAAGAATATTTCCCCAAACGCGGTAACATTTCGTGAACCTCTATCTACCTGTAGACGCGATAACGCGAAATACGTTATTTCGCAATAATTTCGCACTCGAGAAACAACAGTACCAATATGCGAAATTGAAACTTTGAAGAAAAGAAAGTACGTTTCCCTTTACGCCAACTGCCTAGTTTCCCTGAACTACCCTTGTTTTCACGTAATCCTATACCCTGCAGAATTGCATAACCGTGAGTACGCGAAAAGCGCAGTTTCTCTCACGACGTAAACACGCACAAACGTTAGGCTAGCGTCTTTCGCGAATTTTCGAGAAATTCGAAAATCGATAATCCAATATGGCGAATGATAAAAGGCTATTAATATTATACCACTCGTGACGATCCAATTGTTACGTTGCATTTTACGTGGCGTCTAGAGGGGTGGTTGATTAATTTACAATTTTCTTACGCAACCCTTGCATTCGGTAATCCTTGTCACAACCCTCTGTTATACAGGCCTTTTCATTCGAACCCTTAGATACGTATCTACGACACTAAAGTATATAACCAAGAATATTTTCGTACGTCGGCCAAACTTTACAAACCCAACCCCCTTCAGCAAGGGTGATATATTACTTAGTAAATTACACTAGCGAGAATAATGAATCGCTAAACCCCTGCGAGACAGTAACTTATATCAATTAATGAAATTGCTCCTTTCATTCTGCAATAGTACTTTACGATACTAGTGCGAAAATTTTTTCTCTGACGAATGTGAGTTTGCAGCACGAGCCGAAAGCGAGTGTTGCAATCACACGAGTTTAGAAAAGGTTTTTCGCACGAGTATCGTGCAAAACTTTATTTGACAACGTGCGAAAATGCAGTTGTACGCATGCGAAGCGTGCGTAAAACTGCATTTTACGCACGGAGTGAAATAAATACATTTTCTACGAGATATTCTACGTTTGGATTATCTACTATAATTTGTACTCTTCGTTCAAGTACAGTGGGAAGTATTTTTCATCGGCATTAAGTAACCTCGATATATAACGTAAAGTGGGCAGAGATGTGTACTTGTTTAAAATTTAAACGTTCCGCCGTGCGGTACTCGGTAAAACTCATTTACTGCATTCCGCCATAAGATACGAAGTTTCGCGAGAGATACTGTTGCAAAAGTGATCTCCGCGAAAGTGCGCACTTCCGTGTATATCAATGACAAGGAGATAGATATACACCGAGTGGCGAAACGTACGACGGAGTAAAAAAAGAAATTTAAAAAACAAAAAAAAATAAACGAAGAGAAACGTGGCTAAAAAAAATTGTCATGAAAACGCACCCATAAATAAGCACAGAGCGGATAACGCGCTTATCATGTATAGTATCATGTATATATCGAAGAATGATAACAAAGGAAAAGTTCCGACTGAATTCCTCAGGACTAATTACGGAATATGAAATAATTTTGCGCAATTCTCACTGTATATATTCATCTCCGTTCAGCCGTAAAACTGCACAGCGCAAGACGTCCTACAACGAAACCAATTGAAAGTCCGAGCTTACCGTTATAGAGGAGGGCGTTCAGCGATCAGGAAACAAGTCGAACCTTCAGTATATTTTCTACGTGTCAGCGACTAGGCGAAAGAGAGAAGAAGAAGAAGATGGAGGAAAGAGGAAAATAAAAAATACATATCTTTAAAGAGAAATCCCTGAGACCGGACGTTTCGCAGCCAATTGGCTAAACGAGGTGGCAGTGGTTAAGGAATGACATGATCGGACTTATTAGATAGAATAACGCGTCCTTAACTGTCTTTTAATATATAGGGTGACCGAGAAAAGTATGATATTATTTTGAATAAGGACAATTTTCATTTTTCAGATTCTCCTGTAATGGAAAGCGTCCTGGACAAGGTAGAGGATGTGAGCGTCGTTGGTTGACGTCGGTCCAGAGTCCAATAGTGTCCGGCGACAAATTGAGCCCCGAGCGTCGCGACGCTGACGGTCATCTGGTGTTTACGGAGGCTGTTAATTACCTGGATCCAACCGGCAGACACGACTTGGCGTGGAGTAGCTTAACTGCTGTTATGTCCGCTATACTATACCCTTACTGGTTGCCCTCCCCCCCCCCTCCCTTTACCTACCCTTACCTACCCTTGGATATGGGATTGCATGCAAATCACATGGACAGTGCAGTGGCAGCAGAAACTCAGCACAATTCCTGGTCCAGACGTGCACCTTGTATTGCTGAGGATTTCTCACGAAGGATGCTGTAAATCACTCTTACGCCACTGTCTAAGAGAATTTAGTTCCTCGGCAATTGAATGCAGTTCTACATGCACTTTATGTAGTTTGTATATGCACGTCTACCTGTATGTAAATTTAGGCATATATTTCCAATAGATAAGACTGGTTCGATCTGATGTCACCGAACGCTTTTTAGTGTCGCGTATAATTTATTATGAAAATTAATTAACAAATTATATATAAATCTCGAGTCATCGTTGGGTTAGAATTAAAATGGAGCAGATTTCTCGTGAGATAAATCTCGAGTTTATCCCGTGCTCCCTTACAATTAAATCTCGTTGATCGATACGGATAAGTGGATACGGATTTTTGTGTAAATAAAATTGAGAAAAAAATATATATCACTCTCCAGGACGATTAAAGGATCAAGTTTAAGTTGATGACGTGCATCTTATATGACGATGAGATGATTTCAGCAATGGATCCTCGCAGGAGCAAGGTAGCGATCGGATGAGATGCTGCGTCAGAAACATGGAGAGAGGCAGACTTGTAATGAAACAGGTGGCGATCTTGTTCACCTTGAGAGCACCATGAAAAATTGCACCTGTCCCATAACGCCATGGTCCACGGTGCCATGGTCCTTAAATTTTCGTTTAGTCCTGGGTCTCTGGGCTATTTATAGTAATACCTTGCTTGGAATAATAATCAAAGAGATTATCATTCAATCAATAAAATACTTTGACCAATCCCCATAGAGTTAACTTTTCCAGATTGCTTATCTTCCTATCGCATTAAGCCACGTCTGGAATGTGGGCGCAATGCGTAGTATCGGTAATGCGATCCCATAAGGATCCAAGAGTTTCTTCACCGCCGCCATTATCGGATCGAAAAGCTGTTCTCGATAGTCTTTGCATGTTATTCGGAATTGAATGGAATTTTCCTGGGACTCTTTCTTAAATAAAAAAATTGTAATCCTATTAACCAATCTACCATAGACACCTACTGTACGTTATGGTTGGTTCAACTATATTATTAAATTTTCATTTGAAATATTAACGCGCATGCGCACTCGCGGTCACGTGATCGTTACGTCACAAAGCGAAGAAGAAGGATCGTCGTAAAACAATGAAATTTTATTTTTCTCAAGCGTCAAACTACCGAAGATAATCGTCTTATATCCAAGAGAAGCATTTCGCCGGGCTAAGAGGATTTCACGTGCACGCTACTGGATAAGGCGGCTTCTGCAGCGGCAAATCTTCGCATTACAGAAATCCGAGATGCAATAATTTCATCTGGCCGGTTACCGTGTATGGAGTAAAGCTACAGGTCGACTAGTGGATGAACTACGTGGTCAGTTATAAAAATCCAGATCCAAAATTATTTTCCTATTCACCATCCATACTTAGATCTTATTTCTATAGCAGATACGAAAAAGGATGCACCTATAACGTGGAATGCTCTGTGGTCCTTTATCAAATTCTAAGAAGAAAACAGACTCCTTGAAATCCTGTCCATTAACTGAATCCCAGGAACCACCTAGTCGGAGACCAAAAAATAAAAGTGAACTTTGAGAGCTCCTCGTGGAAGAGTTTTCTGTCCATTACGGTAAAATGACTGGAAGTAAGGAAAAGCATTCGCAAACTTGCCAAAGTAGGAGAAAACCTCAACTGGTTAAATCCTCTCAGGACGAACCAACTAGTCGCTTCCCTTTGATGAGCGTCGTACTCTCGACGTCTCTGATGAAAAGTCAGGATGCTGGATAAATTCACCATCCGTTCATAAGGATCAAGGAAAATGTGGATAGTCGCACTGAATTACCTTCGTGGACGGTGAGAATGAAAATGAAAAATTATTTAAACAAGGTTAAGTAAACAAATTATTTTATTATTAAAAAAAAGAAATTTCCTCATCCTTTCCAGTATCAAGAGATCGTCCTTCCCCTTATCGACTAACTGTTACACGCCTGAAATATTTCTACGTATCGCCAAGCGGCGCCGGGAATGCCGACTAATCTGAAATTCGCCATTAATTTACGTCTCTGGCTATTGTTCGTGCAAGAATAATATTGGGCCGCATGCGGCCACGTAAGGAAAGTCCATTTCCCGTGATCTAACAATGCGATGGCGTGAGCTGGCGATATAATAAACTGTATAATATTATCGTAAACCACCGTGTTCCTGGGGTGGATAACACCGGTAACCCTTTCTCTCCTAGAGTCCAATAATCATACTACAGTATAGGTATACACCAGAAGCACTCATCAAATAATATCATATACAGTATCCAGAGTACAATAGACTATCTATTAAATTACCAATCAATAATTTCTATCGCGATACTAGTATCTATCTTTGATCTGTACACAAAGAGACTATATAAAGATATATATATATCCCAGAAACTTCCTCATTGCTATTACTGCAACACGCTTGACGTATCCAATCAGCAATGATATTTAATCACAATGTCAATAAAGCTGTGAAGTACATATCGCGATAGGCGAAATGAGCATTCCTTATTCTACGTATATATACACACGTACATTGAATATATTCAATGAGAACAAAGGTGCCTACGTCATAATAGCAATGGAGACTTGAAAATCCTTGAGTTGATAACCGGTATTCATCTACGTGGAATGAGGAATGAGGTATGCGCGTGTACCGTAGAGAAATACGTGCAAGTAACAATTGTCCTAGAATACAGATCAAAGGAAAGTACACGGCAAATCTTTTGCGTCGTATCGAATCGACATTATCAAGCGTTAGGTGCGCGATTCGCTCACGTGGAAACAAACGCTCTGCCCATTGTGCGTGGTATTTTTTTTTATCGTGGAATTACGCTTTATCCTATGGGATTCATCGTTTTTTTTTTTAATTTCCATGTGAAACACGGACAAAGAGCCAATAAGCTGTGCCTTGATGCTAGATGTAGTATTTGCCTGAAGCTCGTGACGATAAGTAGTACATAACCTAGTAGAATAACAGAGAACGTGTGTAATACTATAGTATATGCGTGTATATGTATATAGTATATAGTTAAGTATATAAGCAATGTATTCCATTATGACTACAGTGCATAGTACCGATAGTATGCGATACGTATTGGGGTGGGGATTGGGGGAAAAAGTTGAGGTTAGATGGATGAGGTTTAGATGGGTGAAGAAGAGGGGGAGGTATCTTGAGTGGAGGAGGGAGAGAAGAGTGAAGAGTGAAATGCTGTAACGGGCAATGTAGGTGGAAAAATACGAAGACCAAGCAATTACAGCTCGTTACGGAGGAAGATCGCACAGAGGATCACCACGTGTGTGGCGGAAGCCTCAGGCAGATGAAGTCTCGTGTCTTCTGTGTCTTCCGTTTTCTATGGTGTATATATATCTATATAGGCGTATGGTGGACGTATGGAGTCTTTAAGAATACGAAAAGGATGTACAGTTTGAAAATTTGAAGATGAAGTAATAGTAGCATAAGAAAAGTAGTACTTGGTGAAGTATTGTTATTGTAATTAAGGGGCGTACCTTTGGTGTCTTATGTATTGAGGGGCTTCTTTTAATTCGAAGATTATACCTTTAGCTTGTACTTTGGGTTTAAATGGATGCTGCGAAATTTGTGTATTTACCGTGCGTGTGTAGTGAATGTATTTTTATTGGAGTGAATTTCACGAGTCACTGGTCTGTAGTCGTGTACGACTAATGAGGCGTTAAATAGATGCAGCTAGGGAAAGCCGTGCAATTAGGAGAGGAAATTCAGATTGTGATATAGGGGGATGAAGTGAGAAAAAAATTGAGATTGGGATGGAGGTGAGATTTAAAAAAAGGAGGGAAAATTGAAAAATGGTAGAGGAAAAAAATGTTCTATTAATTCGTACGGTTTTACACCGAGTTCGCGACTACGTGAACCCTGGTACGATGTTGACCTGGAGGGTGCGACCTCGAGGTTTAACTATAGACAGGAGGGGGGGGGGGGGGGTTCTAGGGAAGCTTAAGTTCTAATTATGCAGGAGTAAACCCGCGAACCTCCCTTGCATTCCTAACTCGATAATAATAGGCGAAACTTGATACACGTTGTCCGTAGGGAGTATTTACTAATAAATTTCGAGAGACGCGAAACTTTTGGGGGTTTCGCGATGCTCAGGAAACGTTGGTACCATAACCCACCCTCTCTCCCTCTCTCTCTCTCTCTCCGCCCCCTTATTGTCTTGGCTGATCCTTACCGCTCAAAGTAATTATCCTTAGACACACACCCCATCTCCGGGATCATAATACCGCCCCAGTATTTCCAACGAGCCCTCCTTAAACTATGCGCAGGGTTTACAACCCTCCCACCAATCAAGGGATTGGTCCTAATCATCGCATCGCGAATTACAATTAACTACCCTTCAAGGCTATGCCCATGCCCATAAGGGTAGTTTCGGTATGAAACATATCCGTCCAGTCATATCCTATTGCATTATTCAAGAAAAAATTTTCAAAATAGAAAACTACCCCATTTTCAAGAACCCGCCATTTTGTCTTGAGCCAGGTCTTACTGTGATCCAGCATCGAGTTTCATCTGTCCGCTCTGGCCGAAATTTGGCTGCCGTAATTCTTTATGAGAAAAATCTACGACGACCCCTCGTGGAGATGGTTTTTTTATTCCTTCCTTTTTCATCCCCTCTCAACTCGTACACGGGGGTGGGACGCGTAAAGAATTTTCCACGTAAGCGTTTCCATTGATCAAGCTTGTAGCCAAAGAACTTCCGGCAAATTCAACATTCTCTCGCATCTTTAACCGATTTTCATCCCTCTCCGGAACCCCGTATACATTCAAAAAAATTCTACGCTTCTATCTGCCACCCCTTTAACCCCCCACCCCCACCCACCCAACTTACTTTTGTTTGTTTTTTTCTTTCGGGAGTATCAATCCCCCACCCTTACTCACTCGACTACCCACTTCTAACAGATCCAAGCTTCTCAAGTGAAAAGAAAAAATCTTAATACTACCCACGAAATCGAATTCGACTGGGGGTGAAATCAATTCTGAGGGATGATGGGACGCCGATACAATTCTCCTACCGAACGACGATCCATCCCTGCCTCAGGCTTAGATTTACATACAACAAGGCAGCGCAATGATTACCCTTGGAATACATTAACCTCTATGCGAAAGGGGTATATATATATATTCTCCTTCCACTGCATACACGGCGTACAATAGTTACCATGAATATAGTATAGATATCAAATTTGATACATAGCAATTAGTACTGTGAATCCGTACAATTAAAAATCGACGGCTGGTTAAATTTTCTTTTTCTACGTTTGGTACAAGCGTCTTTAAATTAGTCGGACATATTTACAAATCCGTTATTTTTTTTTTAATACAAATAATTACCGGTTGCTCCAGAGTGAGTTGTACGTTATTATTCTCCTGGTAGCCTCACTTCCTTTTGTACGACTCGGTAACGGTATTTATGAGCTTGTATCATCAATCATCATTGACTGACTAGTTATCATCCGTTACCACACGATAGCAAATGTACGTCTTACTGACTCGAGTCTGAAAGGCAATTAGCCAAGGTGTGACTTTCGAATGACTTAAGATGATCACTCTGAAAGTTATACTCGGTGCACAGTAATTTAAGAGTTTTCGAAACCTAATTAGTATCATTAGAAAATATAAATTTCAATGACTCTTGAAAGTTTTCACTCTGTCATTTTTATTCATCGTATCCGAGAATCAGTGATTCTTTATTTAGTTCTTAAGTAAAACTAGTTTTTCCATACATCGATTATCTTTTTTTTAAATCTATTTACGATCTTTTTCTTTTACTAGATGAGGCTTCTCTACGTTTTACTTCTGACGGTTTTTTCATTCTGTTATATTTATTTTTCCTTTTGTTTTTCTTTCTTCAAGTCGTACCGTACAAATACACTTGGGAATCATTGATACTTTACCCAGTTCTTTACTAAAACTAGTTTTTCCATATCGATTATCTTTTTTTTATGTATTAACGATCTTTTTCCTTTTACTAGATAAGGCTTCTCTACGTTTTACTTCTGACGGTTTTTTTCATTTGGTTATATTTATTTTTCTTTTTGTTTTTCTTTCTTCAAGTCGTACCGTACAAATACACTTGAGAATCAGTGATACTTCACCCAGTTCTTTACTAAAACTAACGTTTCCATATCGACCGAGTACTTTTTTGAATTTCACCTTATCTTTTTCCCCGATTTATACCTCTTTTTCCTTCTACTAAATAACGCGTCTCTACGGATATCCTCCTCGAGTGTACTGTAGTAATGTCGGTTGTAAAATCGTGCACTCCCAAGACCGGCATCGTCCTGACCATTACCTCCTTCCTAGGAGAATGGATCGTTACCGGTTTTCCAGATGGCATCGCGGTAGGTATAAGATACGTAGACGCGGAGTCTCGCAGCAGAGAAAAGTCTACGAGACAGAACGGCGGCCATGTAGGAAATGACGCGGCGCAGTCAATGACATGTAACTGAATGTATATGTGAGATTAATTGAAGTTACTTTCTCCCTCTTATCCAAGCCCTAAGCGTACGAAAGGATTCGAGGGAGAGCGAGTGTGATTAGGGTAGTAAAACAAAAAAAAAACAAGAAATTTATTACACTGACATGAAAGGATAAAAACATTGACCTCGCACAGGGTGACGATCTGCGGCCAAGAGCCTGCGGAAAATCGCAAACGTTTTACTTGAGAGATAAAAGCAAAAAGTGAAAGAAAGATGGAGACTGTCACAATGGAGAAATTTCGAGGGTCCTATACTGGCTTGGTATGGCCGTGAAAATCGAGAGCAATAAAATATCAATTCTTTCGCACTCTCTGCTCTTGGTTCTTGCAGGGTTTTTTTTCGAAGAGCCTCTGCGCATGCGCGAGCTTAGAGTCTGGTAAGGGACGAAGGTAATTTCGCGATTGTGACAGATATAATATAAAATTCATCCGTAAACGTAAATTGGCTCTCTAACGCGTCGTTGAGGAATTTTCTTTTTTACTTGCCCTCCTTCGTCCTTACTTACTTTCTTTCTTCGGGCCATACCAACATTTTGGCAAACCCCAAATCTTCGTCGTATATTATACCGTTTCTTTTGTACGCTAACCACACGGCATCCCATCAATCTCTCATTCGTCTTTCTCATTTCCATTGATTTTCATCGAGGGGGAACGGTATAGAGAGAGAGTGAGAGAGAGATAGAAAGAGAGAGAGAAGAGTGACGATACTATTAATCTCTCCTAGCTTCGCGATTCCTGTAGTAAAACTAGGATTTTTCAATCGCAACGTCGAACCTCTTAAGATTAAGTGCGATTCCTGGTAAAATTGTGTATGCGTGTTAACATGACGTCAAACTCATGGATGATGGTAAAATTTCTTATGGAAAAATATTGCCCAGTTAACTATATAATGTGTGTGTATATATATAGAGAGATATAGATATAGATATTATATAAATCCGGAAGGGCAGCGGCTTCCGGGAAAATTGAGATCGAGCCAATTTCTAGGTTGGCGAAGGAAGAATAATGGTGGTTGCAACCTCGACTGGTTCCCAACCCTCTTGTTCCTCCAACCCCTTTGACGATCCAGGGAATAGCTTTCTTCCTCCGTGAGTAACTTTTCAAAGTGCAACGGGCAAAGTTTCTTAGCTAACTTCGACGCCCAGAACGCTTTTACGTGTAACGTTATTTCATGCAATTATTTCGAGCATCTTAGTTTGGTTAATTTATGTGTAATAATACACAATCAGTTTACAGCGTATATTCAAAGTAACTTTGATGTACGATAAGAAGAAGAAGACCCGTACGTAAATGGCCTTTTCGAATATTCTAACTGTAGCGTTAACGTAGGATGCAGGATCAGGACTTCAAAGCCAGTTGATCCTTTAGATCTGTCGCAATTCCAATTGCAATTCCGTGAAATTCCCAGTTGCACTTTGATTCCCTCATAAACCATAAGCCGATACTGTAAATCGTTGAATCACGCTTGTCCCGTACCGGACCGTGACGCTGCATACAACATTACGGTACACAATACGAATGGAAATAAATTACTTTTCGAATTGTAGGGTAAATATCAATCAGTACGCGAGCCAGGATTTGGGCGATTTACAATCGCCTCGTACAAACTCATTCGTTATTACACACCGTCGCTTAACGTTACCAGAAAATCCACTTTAATCCGCGCATATCGAGTCGCCTCGTGGAACAAATGATTCTAGAAATCTCCGTGATTGTAACAATCTAACGATTTACAGTTACAGCCAACTAGTTGGGGATACGTGGGAAGACGTGCAATTGCGATTTTTTTACTAATTGGAATTTAACGTGCAATAAAGAGAAAACGGTTATTCTATGATTGAATAGTCCGTTTCGCGTAGGAGGGAGTGATAGGCAGTTGCATTTTATTCAGTGTCAGCATTTTATTCAGTGTCGGATCTTTTGAACGTATGGCAAAAGTTATGCACTTTGCAACACTCGCGAAACTGGCTGCATTCTGATTATGCAATTCATCTGCAAGCGTAACGCCGCTCGCCGAGAGCAGCCTTTTCATGCTTGGAAACTCGACGTGTATGTTGTACATCCTGTTAAAATGTTCCTCCGAGTTATAAAGCCGGCTGCGCACGTAACTTATCGACCCATGCGAACTCTAAGAGCGTGTTTTAACCCTTCGTGCGTGTTTTCTTAGTCTCGGATTTCTGGAGCGATTCCGTGCACGTAACGAGAATATTTTTCACGGGGAGTTTGGAAATAAAAGTTTCTTACGAACTCCTCGTTGGAGTTGTTGCGTGTCAGGTAGGTAACTTTGATGAGGTAATGCAAAGGAAACTGTGTATGCAAGCTTTGCTTGACAGTCGATAAAAAATACTATCGGTAAAACAGAATCGTTATCTTTAGTTGGTAAAACAGTTGAAATCAATTATCCTGAGAGTAATATTTATAAGTTAACTAATTATTATCAATATTTTATTATTAACTCTAATTCTTGAACGCTACACTTCTTAGTGTCCTAAAATAAATAATCACAAATATTTATCATTTGACAAAATTTTCGTTTTACCGACACTACTTTAGTTCCAAATTCATTCGCTAGAGCATTTTCCGTTTCTTCGTAGAAGGAATATGACTGTACGAGGTAGATAGTACCCTCTGGTGTCGGTCAACGAAGTAGAAATGACCGTACGAGGAGAAACGTTAGATCAGCTGTGCTCTAAAGTAGCTCCGACCGCGTCGAGCGTCGCATTCGTGAATTTTCTTGGTGTCGTCCACGCGCTTAGCAAAGTTTTTGCAAAAACGAACCGCGTAATCGTCTCCAGTCAAGGAGAAGACCGTGCGGCGATTGTAGGATCGTCGATCTCGTGAAAATAGACTTATTTTGACGGCAAGCGAGGCATGACGGGAACAGGTGACAATAGAACCTCGCCATGTTAGATTTCACGAGATTACGGATTGAGTGCTAGTACGAGAGGATATATTTCGTTTAGTGCAAGCTTTCCCGGTGTTGATCTACTTGAAAATCATCCAAGCTGGATAGGTTACCCGAGTATCTCCGCGATACCGTGGATTGGTTTATGGGGTAAGTTTCCGAATAATTATATCTTGTAGACTGTCCTATAGCATTGACCGAACAGAGGTTAACCTTAGCTGAAAAGCAAAAATCCCTGAGAACCTTGAGTCGGTATTAATTGTGAATGGTAGAAAACTAGAATATATTTGAATGTCTTCTTTAGTTCTGCCTTAAATTGTTCCTTTTTATTTTTCAAATAAATCGGTGATAACCCAGGAGCGTCATTGACGTCCAATGGCCACGTCAAGTTGGCCCTAGAAACAGAAGCGTCTTCTGAAAGGTAGAGAAAAATGCATTATCATCGTCTACGGTGCTGCTTCATTTCCTCGGCATCGTCCTCTTCTTCTTCCTTTTTACTTATTTCCAAACTTCGTTAAACCGTCACGCTTATGACGCTCACACGAAGTTTCCCCAAGATGCCTGAAAATCATTCATCGTGTCTGATCTTAAGTTTCTGCGGGAGTACGTTTCTGGATAGTGCGATAACTCTGTGTACCGGGGGAATTAATAAATGCACCTTTCACACTTGGAGACACTGTTTGTCGCGTTGGGTAAATTGCATGGCATGTTTGAAATTTCAACGATATCGCGGAAAACTAATTTTAGAGGACGTTGCCGCGCGGCTTAGTAAATTTTGTGAAATAGTGGACGCTTTCGATTGCTGACGAAATACAAGGCGTTTAACAATTTCCATAGAATCCAATTGATCACACGATTGTTCGCTAATTATTAAACAAATTAATTCTTTGTATACTCAGTTAGAAGAATGTCAAACTCCTGTACTAAATTGGGAAAATATTAATGGCGCGCTTTAAGAACTTATTTAAACCGTTTATAGGACGCGCGTGGGCGCGCTCAACAATTTAGGCCTTTTTAACGTGTTACCGGGCAGGATTTGCGTAATAATGTAGCGTCGCCAACAGTGCGCCATTGGCACGCGTATCCAGCAGGGAGAAAATCCATTTTCAATCTTAGAAAAAATTCGTACAAGCCTTCCACTGTAAGAAATTGAAAGAAGAAAAAGAAAAGTTATCCCAAAATTTATCTTCTTTCCCTAGTTTCATCGTTTTGATTATGACTGTTCGTCGTAACGATCGTTCTCATAAAAAGCACGTCGTGTAAATATATATACATATATCTCTCCATCGAGTCCTTTTAACGTCTTTTTTTTCTTCTCTCTCTCTCTATTATGTAACGTCGTACTAGACGCTCTACGTCGTGGCGCGTCGATCGATAAGATGTCCAATCGATATAAGAATTAAGTGTCATCCACACCTAGTGACAAAACGGTACACTCACGAAGAAGGCCGTAAGGCGTGAAAATAGCGACTGGCAATTAAAAGCAATTGGTAACCTCTCGTACCTTTTTTTTTCCCTTCTTTTTCTTCTATTCTCTTTCTGCCACCTTCGTCGCCTTGGCTTTGCTTCTTTTTTCCCTTTTCTTTTTCTTTCTCACTTCTTTGCCTCCTTCTCCCCACAACGAACTGGAGCACTCTCCAGAATCTTCGCGAAATAGAGACGTCTCTCGGCGTCGGGCCGAAGAAGACGTGCTCAAAGACATTGCCTGATTTATTTCCATGCGCATCTTCGAAACAAAGACAATTGTACTTCTGTCGCTGTATCGCCCACTATAGAAACCCTCGGTCGTTCCTTGACGATACACCTACGAATAGAACGTTAAAAACATCCAAGACAATTAACCAATTACACGTATCACGTGCCATTGTTATTGACGTTTTATCTTTGATAAATTGACTGACTAATATTTTATTTTTATATCCATCTGCAAACGTTATCCGCTCTTGATACCTTCCCTGTGAGATTACAATATTTTCCAACGACCTTAATACAATTAAATATCTCGATTCCTCAGAAGCTCATCCCCTTTGTCGACGACGTCAAAAATACTATTGAGGGCTCTGCGCATAAACCTATTTGTCTCTAAGGCAAATACAGACCCTCGGCATTTTACTGCCCCAGAAAGGCAACGATTAAGGCCATGAAAGTTTTACGTCGCCCGTGCGATAAGGACGGAATAACATTGGGATTCGTGAAAATCCTAGTTCACCATTTTCCATCCCATTCCTTATAGGACCTTTTGCACTATCTCCTAACGTATACTCTCTAGACCCCGAGGCACCATTAGATAATTTCTGATAACGACACAACAAATTTATCAAAATAAATATAATAAATGTATATATATACACAGTGAAAACGACGTAGCACGAGGTCAGGAGAAATTAGCATTACAAATTGACAACCAGTTATCGCTCTCGTGCGTCATTGAAAGTAAGAAAAGTTTGTCTACTTCTTCGGGAACTCTAACTTACCTATAGTTACGTAATACTGGGTACAAGAGCCCCAGGTTAATATACACGTATATATATATACATATACATTTAGCTATACTCTGCTCAGTAACAAATGGACGGGTCAGTCAAGCAGGCCAGTTTTGCCGTACACAATACTACTTCTCGTCCGACATCATCCAACTGTACCGATGATGACTCAGTCGGGCTTGGCGATGTGATTGGCTTCATGATGAATCACGTTCCGTGGCAAACGGAAAACAAAGTTACAACAGGGTTGAAGTACGACCGTCGGACGTTTTTACGGTCGTTTTTTAACCCTTATTGCTTCTTTTTATATTTTTCGCCATTTTGTTTCTTTTTTTTACGTGCACCCGAATCGACGCCAGTCTATTGAATGATATATACCTGTGTACCAAATATCATCCTTGCGATACCCTTTACGGTTTTCTCACTTCTCTCGGGAATAAAAATGGCTACGTTTTCACGTTTGCACAGGACGGTTATCGCTTTGTGTCACCTAAGCTACGTTGTAAAAGTTCAAGGGCGATACAGGGACGAACGTTCAGCAAGGTTGCCTGTTATTATATTGTTCCCTCAAAAATGCGCGTATCATTCTTGTTATTCGGATAGACTAGGAAACTAGGCAAGATAATATTATTTATGCTTGCTTACGTGGTTTATGTATTTTTCGTGTCCGATTGCGTCTTCGTAACAGAACACAGAGTATCCATTGACTCTGTTCCCTCTTGCGACTTGGACTTTTGATATTCCTTTATGGATATACAGGTGGCTTTGAATTTTTTTCTTTTCTCGAAAAGATTATCGCTGCTTTGTGTATTATTATCAGTGGCTATCTTAAAGATACTCGTGATAACTCCGACAACGACTACGACCGCGCGCGACGTGCTTCTTTCTTGTAAACAGACTTTATCCTTGTCTCTGGAAATTGTATCGTTGCTATGCACAGTCTTGCGCAATCTCGTGCACGGACCATTGGGTTTTTGGATAATTCAGGAAAGGAGAAACAGAGAGGAACAATGGATATGCGCGAAGAAAGCGTGACTTACTTGTAGAAAAGACTTTTGGCGTCTTTGACAGACTCAGTAGGGACTTTGGATTATTCCAATTTTCTTTTTTACTTATTCAAACAATGTCTACGTGTTCCAAAACTGTTTGTATTGTATACATTTTATTAAGTAGGACACTCCCGTCTCTCTGAATCACTACCGACCACGTCGCATTTGACAGTGGCATTCAGCAAGACCCCGTTATTTTTACGTTCACGACTTAATGTCACGGTCCCTCGTGAAGATGTCACGTACATCCGTAAATAGGCAAAAAAGTCACGTGACTCACGACAAAAAGCATAAACCAAATCAACGGCGTTCGTCGTGAACCCGAAAAATCCGTTAATCACATAATAAAAATAATCCAACGCAACAGTCATAAATGTCCTCAACAGCGTACAGTATTTTTTTTTCATCATCTTCTACGCTTTCCGTTAAATGAAGTCATCCACGCACCACCAAACACTCCTGATATATACATTTACGTTCCCAACGCGTCCTATCGACATCCGCTCTCGGTTTCCCTGAAAGCGACCATGTATAATTTCTAAACTCCTTGAAGTTACACCATCCGAACAGTTACTATATATCCTATGTATATCGAAGTTAGCCGCAATTTACTATATCCAAGAGATGCTCTCGTACTAGGTTATGTTACTCCAGTACAGTCGTACCGGTCAGTCCGCTGTTACCGGTCGACCCTGAAGTCGTCCGGTCGTCGGTATTAACGCGTGGAAGTAGGAAGAAAGGAACTTGTTCGGATTCGCGAGAGAGGCTACCCCGGTAATTGCATTACAAGGTGCGTGTCTTGGCGAAGCCCCTCTTGTGGTACCGTAAACGCTTGGAGAACGGGAAGCAAAATCCCACCAGTCAGTTCCCTACGTACGTTCGTTCGCCAAGTCGTTCGACCGGAATATTCCGTCCTGTCGTATTATCCCATCTTCTTATACAGAGCTATCTCCTTTGGATCCCATCACTCCTCTGCCAACAGTCATCGCCATCTTGCTTCCCTTTCCTACTTTCGCCCTTTTCGTTATCTCTTACTGTATTTTTCCTTTCCCTCCTTCCCCTCCCCCCCGTCTCTTACACTCTCGGGATCTCTTCAATATGTTCGGTATTGGCAGTAGAAAAGTCCTCAAGTACTCAGCCATCGATACTACTATCTCTCTCGATGTCGAGGATACCGTCACGTGCTTCTGCAGGTCAGTACGCGTTTTACGTATATGACGTACCAACGCTACTTTGTTATCATTAATTATCATTGCGGAGTAGTAGACAGATGTTTTTCTTTTTATGGTAATCGCGATGCCAGTCTTTTGTACGGAAACTGTACTGTGTTGTTTTGTTGCGGGAACGTATGCTGCGTTATTATAGCTACCCAGGAGCCGTCGGGTACGGGAATGTATGGTTAGGTGTTTTCTA
This sequence comes from Pachycephus smyrnensis, assembly GCA_030142225.1. Classification (NCBI taxonomy): domain Eukaryota; kingdom Metazoa; phylum Arthropoda; class Insecta; order Hymenoptera; family Cephidae; genus Pachycephus; species Pachycephus smyrnensis. The sequence continues at coordinate 13,794 of JARQST010000308.1, read as the reverse complement.
ACCTCAATTCCAACGTTTTTCTTCTTCTTTGTTTTCTACTGATTCGAGTCTTTGGATATTAGACTTGGGGCTACCAGTAGGTGCGCGATGATATCGCGAATTTCGGAAGTCGTCGGTGGGTTATCGGCTGAGTGTTATCGGGAGTTTGAAACCGCGTACAGATGTCTACGTCCGCCACTGTTTTCTATGCTTGGCTGAGATACTTTATTACGTATAGGTTAGGTACGGCCTCGATTTCAGAGAGGAGTTTACAGGCATCGGCCTCCACCACTTCCTTGGGGCTTTGGCTTCCCTGGTCATGATTAAGGTTATGTAAATGTTTGGCTCGAGGGAGATATCGACGTCGCTGAAAAATCAACAGACCCTGTCACGGGCTGCCCTACCTCTACTCCATCTTCTTTTTTCTTTTCTCTTATGGATGAAATTAGTACGGAATTCATACAGTGCTTGGAGATTGAGATGTGCGAATATAGGTTAGGTAATTTATTTTGGGAACTGTCTTTCGTTCTGACTCGTGTTTCTTTTTTTTTTAAGGATAATAGGTAGAACAATGTAGAGAGGTAATGGGTCTCGTTTATATTGATTTAGAAACTCTTCCAGTCTTTGCCCTATGACCTTTGTTCCCTGTTGTATCGTTAGACAAAGTAAAAGTTTCTTAAAATACGTAGAACACGTCAGGTCGAGGATTCAAATTGCTCGAGGATCCTTTTAATTCTCATAAGGTCGACGTCGTCTCTAGCACGTATTTCCGGTTTTTTCCTTTCATTTTTCCCTCAATTTTCCACGGACTCTTAAAGTATGACTCAAGTCTGAGAGCTCTCAATTTCGCAACATGGTCGAGCACGAGGTGGGTACTTTACTTAATTAAATGCCCGGTCCTTCTAGTCGAATTTTGTACCAAAAACTAGCCGACTTCTTTACCCTAGATGAACTTTCATCTTTTACTTAAGAATTATCTTGACATAGATAACTCTTACACTACAGAAGCTCATGGTCTCCATAGTCCACTATCATTCGCTAGATCTTCTTCTTCTTTCTCCGTAAAACCGGCAATTTACCGTCAGTCAATCAGGATCGTTCGATCGATCCGCCTTCCAGTACATTCGAACTGATCGATCCATTTCGTTCAGATGATTGGCGTTTAGTAATGACAGTCAATTCACAAAGGTCATAGACCCTAAAAGTCACACCACTGAAATTCCATTTATCAAGCACTGACTTATACGAGGAATATCCCGTCGATTTTCTGAATCAAACAAAAAGAACTACAATATGAGAAAGGAACCTGATGTCTGACCTAGTGTCCCATACAAAATGGTGGAGGAGAATACGGAAGTCGTGTCTCACAGCTGTAATTAAACCAACGTGTCGCATGCAATTGGATACTCCACCAAGAATCAGGATATCCCCAAATCTAATCTATATAAATATACACCAAAAAGAGTTCTTTTTGTCTTTCTCAAGAAAAAAGAAAAAATACCATAGAAATTCAAAAAGGTCAATGGAGTACGGATTTCGTTTTTTCAGCCAGAAAGGAAACGACGTACGTCCGAGGCAGTATGGAAATATTTCGCAAAGAGGAGAGCAGTGGGTAACGGATTTATCGGTCCCTCGAGAGCCACTCGTTCCTATCCGACACGAAATGACTGGGTATTGTATGAGGAACGGGATAGGTAATAGCATCGTCTGGGTTCCCGATGATGGAGACGGTGTAAACAAACACAAACAGCGTCGTGGCACCGTGGCACCGAGCGACGGAGACGCGTCTCACAGGCGCCGGTCACATCGATCCGCTCTCGTTCGTAATCCTCGGGAGCACCAAGTTGCTGGCGCCAATCTCAAACTCGGTTCACTTTCCATCCATTCATCCTCCCCATTTACAAGTCAATTATGGAGATAAAACTTCCCCATGTTGCTGACTCTCTCTGACTCTCTCTCTTTCTCTCTCTTTCTCTCTTCCTCATTTTTGCACTTTACTCCCTTACGCAGATTCCATCCTCTGCTGATCAAGCCCCATCATCATTACCAGGACGACCCCTTGTCGGGTCTTGTTACCCCTTAGGGTGCGTACACATCATATACTATATATTGCTCTCATCCAAGTGCACCCATTTTCTATCCCTCCAGAAATGCATATACTGTTTTATGCAATTATAGGGAAATACACTGGGATTACGTAGACCAGGTTTTCTCTGGGTCAGCCGCGTAGATCAAGATTTATCCTGGGATTAGAAACGGTTCGGATACGGATTAATCGAGTTCTCTGTAATCCTCTGTGCTTTTTTTTTAATGACATTTGCTTCAGGAAAAAATGATTTTTTAGCAGCTTTTACGTGCACGCCTATTTCTGTTTTGCTGGTTGTAAATTTTAGATTACTGTCCCATCGCGTTGGTAGCTGTGACGTCATGCATGCTGTCTTGGTATATACAAGAAGTGCGTATGATCAGTTTTCTATGATAGACTGCATACGTAATCGTTTCTGAGGTTTGACATAACTCTTGAAGCGAGAAACTTTTCTAGTTGTGCTAATTAACCTTGAGCGACCAGTGTTAAATGCCAGAATGAGAACGATCCCGATTGAAGCAACCAAGCTAACGTAAGGAAGACGTCTGTTACGTCCAAAGTGACTTACAGAGGTCAGACAGCTGTGTTTCCATCTTCTCTTGATGATTCAGTTTGCGTCATTCGTACATACGGGACCCCTTTTAGGCACGTCATTGAAAACGTCCATAGAGCCACTGATTCCTATACTCGGTACCACAGGGTACCAGTTTGATGAGAAGCAACATCAGTGAGAACCCCAAGAAAATTTTTGAGGTACCCTACAAATTTCCATAAGGGTGAATTTGAAACAAAAAATTGTAAGGGGGTACAATCATTTCACATTGTATCCACGTAGAGAGTCTTCGGGATCAGACAATGGCGTCTTAATTATAAATGATCGAACGGCAAGTATATATGCACTATGCAGATTCAACCGTTACCCAGGGGGACGCCATCCTTTGCAAGGACCTTCCGCAAAGGAGTCGTAGCATCCTCGGCCCCCCTCTCAATCTCCTGTGCGCTTCTCCGTACGATAGGGTTATTACAACGGCGTCAGAAGGGAACCGGAGAAGAGGCAGCAGCCCCACCGTCGGGCCGACGTATAGTATCGATTGTCGCAGAGTACCCAGAGCGGCCAGCCAGTCAGCTGACTCCAGTCTCCGTCACAGCTGATCCACCAGCGTCGCGGGGACGTGGTAACGTTTGCGTCGCGGCGCAACGAGCGTCGCATTGCCGCCGACGCCGTCAGCGTCGTCGTAGCTGCTTGCCGCGGTGCCCTACCCTAGAGGCAAGCCTCGAGGAGACCGCGAATACCGTGAGTGCTTCACAGTCGCGTTCCGGTTGCCCTGTCTAGCGAGCGTACGGATTAACCGTGACGCCCGACGTCGAGACGTCGTCGCGTAACTTTTTATACAAGCGTTATAGGCATTGGACGTTTCACCTGGGCTCCACCTATCTCCTGTATAATCCCAATCGGACCGTTAATCAGTCGCCAAGGAACGTCGCGCTCTCGCGCTTGTAGAAAGTGCGCGAAACGGCGAAAGTGTTCGCTTCTTGTGGAGAGGATTTTATACTTGGTAGCCGGTACTTGGGTCTCTTTAATAATGCCTATGATGGTTGTGTCTGTTGAGTCTCTTTGCATGCTTGAGATATATATTGATGGTGATGGTGAGAAAGACTCGCGAGAAAGTTTTAGTGGTCCTTTTAGATGATGCCGAACCAATGCGATTCTTTAGTTGCAGTTACATGGGGGACGATCTTGTTGTTTACTGCGTTTAGGGTTATTCCTGATTATGACACGTGGAACTTTACGTCGGGGTTTTACCGTGCGATTGTTAAGTAATGGAATTTTTTTCAATCTCTAGAGAAAGACGTGATAAGGGTGTTATTTTGATTTTTAGATGAACCTTGAACCTTTTTTTTTAGGTTCGATCAATAGTCATTTGAATATCGCACGACCAATGGCACGTATAGGATACACGTGGAGTTAAGGCGTCAGACTTTTTAAAACGATACATTACCGAGTACTGTCTATCTTCAATTTTGATAAATTGTTATTAATATTCAATTTCACAAAGCGTTATGGATACCGTATTGATAACGATACTCAACACGGGCTAATTTTTTCAATATTATTTTACTTCGTTAAAGCCTGTAAGCTTCGTGTGGTTAATAAGCCATTGTACCGGATGCGTCGAATGTCACGTATTAATTACACGATAAAAAGCAGGAAGTTTAAACAACCTAGAGATTCGCAACGAGTCAGTTAGAATCGGGATAGGATAGAAAAAGTTTGACAAGAGAAAAAAAAAGAAAAAAATGTCAAAGAGGTTAAATCGTCGAAATCGTATAAAAAGAGAAAATCGTAACTTTCCTTTCAGCAGACCGGGAACGCCTTAACGTCCTTACTACGTTCACATCGCATACGATTATCCCAACCCGACACTCTCGATCTCGACTCAAGGTTAACCTAAAAGCCGACAGCGTTTCGAACTCGTCTTCCTTAGCCGAATCTTCACAGCAGTGAAACCCACTTCGATTTCTAATGCAGAGAATGAAGTGAAACCGAAAAGTTGCAACGACTGCCAGGGAAGCAGTTGGAAGAATTTTTTTTTAAAGAAACGACAGAGAACCATCCAAATCGTCATCGAGCATCCGTAGAGTCATCCTGACCCAGGATCATCGGATAAGATCGACTTCGTTGATTCTCGTCAGGGAGCGATACGAGGGCCCTTCCGATTAAGGTCAAAGAGTTCAATGATAAACAAACAAGATTTGGTGCATACCTAGCGTGCGCGAGAAGATCGCCGGCATCGGCGTGGAGTCCACGGTGCCATCAAGACGTTCCTCGTCAACGTCGTCGGCGATGCTGCGCTCACCAGCACGGGGGGCAGTGACCCTCCTGGACAACTCCTCGACATCTTCTGCACCGCCCACGCCAGTTCACAATTCCTCGTCCGCAGCTACCGGAAGTACCTCGGTATCCTCGCGTCTATCGCTCCTTGACACCTGCCACAGGAAGATACGCCTCTTCGGCGAGCTAGTTGCGTGAGTTCCCCCAATAAATCCATCATCAGTAGACACAGCTTCTCGAAGACGACCTCTAGGCTCTCTGCTATCCTATGACTAATCCACGATCCGTAATGTGGAACGTCCTATTTACGAAGTCCCTCAGGTACCTGGGTGGAGTACGTTTGAAAACACGTGTAACGATCGGCTTGTATTATACAGAAGTAGAAATCCTTTTCCTCGCGAGCTCCTCGACGTCCCCAAGTCTTAATTAAGGGTGCGCGAAGAGAACCGGGGGGATGGGTAGCAGGGAGTGGAGGTCCAAGTGGCATCGCCTGGGACAAAGGGCACTTGACGAATTTTAAAAGCACCCCGGAGACGCTGTGGCTGCTCATTAGATTAAAGAGCTGGACCAGTCTCCGGAGTCCTGAACTCTCCTTTAGGTTCCATGCTATTGTCTTTGTCTACCGCTGATCTTGCCGCTACTGTTCTTATTATCACTGGTACCGCAAATACCAGCACGGTAGACCCTGATCCCATTCTTCAACCTCGTCCTCGAGGACAGTGCGGTTTACCTTCATAAGATTGTTTATCCCATCATCTGATCCGACGAATATTCTATGGCGGTCCTTTTCAAATCATTGAGGACATTGTACTACACAAACCAAAGGGACATGCCAACGCCCTGGTAAGATGCGTCATTACACACAGCTACGTAGCTCGGGCGCGAACAAGTTTCCACGGGTTGTACCACCATCTGGGAATGGCGGCTGGGAGTATGAGGATCCAGGTACCTACCTACCTATCTACCTTCCTTCTTACCTACCTACCTACCTAGTTAGCAAGATATATAATACAGCACGTACCTCTAGATAGTATCCCGCAGTCCTCTACTGCGAAATATAAAGAGAAAGAGTCCACAGTCCCTACTCCAGAATCCTTTCTCTTGATCTCAACTCCGTGATCGCTCCCGATTATACACCAAACCCCATTCCTGACGCAATCCATTTATCAACATTACCTACAATCCCTAAGCGTTTATCCAATCATACAAGTATATAGAGCTATTCGTACTTCAAAATTTTACTTGATCTCTTCCGAAAGGATCCAGAAGCTTTAATTGAAGTATCAAAAAAGAAAAAAGATCCCTGTATCCTTTTCGATACATCCTCCTTCAGTCTAGCGAGAGTAATGAAATACTAAGTCTTTGGCTTGATCTTAATGACAATCTTCGCATTAGAACCACCCTTAGGTCATCCTGTGTCGCAGGACCAGGATGAATGAGCAAGTCCTATGAAGTGGTCGGTCCTTTTTTTTCTTGTATACTTATTTGGTTCTTTTTTTATTTCTCTCCAAGGTCCGCCTTTGCCACGATGCCGACGTGGTCATTCACGCTCGTTACCTCGAGCCCTTCAATTACCATTTCCCCGATTCGCACTCCAGAGACGCGGATTAAAGGCTCGTCCCCATGGTCGCTGCTTCCTATTTTCGGCCCTTAGATATGCCACTTCACAGCGTGAACGTATGCGCGCGTGGCTTCGTTCCTCTAAGCGTTTGGATACGTGCACGCCTCCGGCCTCTGTGAACCCTGAACCCGGTACCGTTTTCTTTCTCTACTGTGTCTAGGTGTACACCTACTTGCTAATACCAGGAGAAGACCTCTCTTGTGCCTACCCTACTCGTTACGCTTCATCGCGGAACCCGCCCGGCTGGAAATTTTTAATCGCAAACGCAGCAACTTCGTCGCTCGCTTCTGTCCCGTGAAGAAGGCAAAAAAGATGCGGATCGTAAGGGAGACAGGGGGGCAAAAGCGTAGAGAGAGATATAAGATGGAAGTTTAAAGAGAAGGAAACCCCAAGAAAAACATGGAAAACGAAACGCCGTCGTTTTTTTTCCATTTTCTTTCACCTTTTGACAATTGGAAACGCACCTCGGTGTTTCTTCGTGGTTCTTGTAGGATTTCACTTTTCCTGTTTGCTTCAGAATTTCCTACTTCATGGGTATACCCTGTACCCAGAGTCTCAAGGTTTTCATATTCCTGGAAAGGTCTCGATAACCTAACGGCCTTCATATTTCATTTTCTTTTCTTAATGCTTTCAGGGTAACTGTTTGTCATTTACCTGCTACCTATCCGAACAGTTGGTTAGCCAATTGCCAATTGCTGTTTATGGTGTCCTCTATTATTATCCATAGTAAATTTAGTTCCTTTAGTTCTCTAGGGATCTTTCTTGTTGAGATATATATAAATTTTCTTGTACACGTAGGAACGTAGCACTGTGAATTTCACTCTAGAATTTACAGAATTTCATCAAATCCGTTCAATCTAGAGAATGCGCAATCTGGTTTATTTACCGTTGTAGTACCATTGCTTTGGTAGAAGGCTGCCAAGCCAATGTCTAGGGATTTTCATTTGTCGAACATTTCGACACGCTGAAATTCCTTTCTCCTGTTCCTTTGCACGAGAGTCTCGTAGAGGTCTCATGTGGTTTATTCTTGCTTGCAGAAAAGCCCGACGAAAGGAGAAGGATGCGGGAACCACCGAAGATCCGAAATTGTATCTCGAGGAGGCGGCTCTCGAGAGACAGCTGCCTGAGCTGGACCTGAGGATGCTGGTGGACCTTCCGCCGGGTTTAGATTACAACGAATGGCTCGCGTCGCACACTCTAGCACTATTCGATCACATTAATCTTGTTTACGGCACCATATCCGAGTTTTGCACTACGACTGGATGCCCTGACATGACAGGGCCCGGCTTAAGGTAACTACTTTCGATTGGTCCACTGAGACCTCCTGGGATTCCATTTGATGTACATCTTAGCGACGTGAAATATTACTGGATAAACTCAAGGACAATCTTTGGATTATTGATTCATCGATTATTTTCACATTGGACAGTCCGAGTATCCAGATAAATTCATAGCTTATTTTACACGAGTCAAAAGGGAGATAGTTTTTTTTTAATTATACACAAAAGATACTTCCGGTTTGGATAATGTAAATAAATTACTTGTACACGGGCAAGCAACAATCCCCTCCCTATCAGTAGTATTTTAACAGTTTTTTCCATTAGTTATTTTGTATAAGACATTTTTTCCCGCGACTGTACAACCATCGTGTACATAGTTCTTAGGTTTTCATGATGATATACGTGTGTGTCAGCGATTGAATAACTTTTGCAGAACGTATCTGTGGTTTGACGAGAAGGGAAAGAAAACAAGGGTGGCAGCGCCACAGTACATTGATTACGTTATGACATTCACACAACGCACTGTCAGCGACGAGACTATATTTCCTACAAAATATGGTAAGTCACATCTCTCTGTCATTGCGATTATCATTTATTCGTGACGTCATTTTCTCGAGATGAAAAATTATCCCCAGCTGGTCTATAGCCAGACAGCTGATTCCCTTCATACATAAATGCACTCGCGAATACCCGATACGCATAAAGAATTTCGTTAATCTCAACATTACTGCGCAGCATCCAAAGCGACACCGGCGGTCCAGCCATTGTCGAGCATGCATTCCTTTCTGCATACTTGCTACCGAGTTCACTGTTTTCTTTCTCTCATTCAGATCAGCTATTATTAGCATAGCAATTCGATCCGCCCTGACTCTTCTAGATAGGATGCTGCGCAGGCTCGATCTGTACGCGTCGCAAAAGGATTTCACAAAGATCAAAAGAATCCGTGTGACAGCAATGAAAATTTTCATTAACAATTTCACGCTTCCTCCTCCATCCACTGTATCTCAATGAATCTCTGCTACGGGCTTGTATACTAATTGTTCTTTCTTCTTTTCCAGCAAACGAATTTCCTAGCTCGTTCGAGTCGATAGTGCGTAAGATCCTGCGGCTACTGTACCACGTCGTGGCACATATTTACCACTGCCACTTCCGCGAGGTGGCACTCTTGGGGTTACACGCTCACCTCAACTGTGTATTCGCCCACCTCACACTCCTTAATCAACGCTTCAACCTTATCGATCCTAAGGAGACAGAGATCCTGGGGGATCTAGAGGCTGCCTTACTAGGTGAGTTCCTCCTGGAATTAAACTACGAGAGTGACCGATACGGATCAGATGAGAAGCATCGATCGTACTCGAAGAAGCAGCAGCAGCAGTAGTGCCAAAGCCGTTGCATAATGTCTCAACCATATCGCAATGAATTTCCGCAACGTTTGAAAACGTCGAAAATCTCTTACGTAATCCTCAAAGTAATCTTACGACGCGAACCAATACTATTTTTACTATAGTATCGTTACCTCTCCGAACCTCCTCTATTCCCCACCCCTTCTCTCATGGCGTCATGCTTACTTCGACATTGCGCTATGTTGACGAACCACGATACTGGCTACGCATTGCTTGGGTCTTGTGCCACTCAAAATGAATCCTTGACACGAACGCACGCAGTTCTAGGAAATGGAATATATTAACGTGGAAGAGCGTCATTTATTTGCCGCCTAAAGCAATCGTTCCTCTAGCTTGTAGTATAATTTCTTATTGACTCCAATAGCGTGGTGTAGTAAAGGTATAGATTAGTCATTCTAGTAGAATTTGTAAATTAATCTCGTGTCAATGAACGCATTTCGAGTGGCCGTAGCTCAGAGATCAATTGAATGACTGTGAATGTTTAGCTTGTATTCTTTATCTTATGATTTTTGTACTTCGTTACAGGCGACTCGACGTCCGCGCCTTCGCAAACCCCAGCCATCCAGGAAACTCCAACCACAACCAACTAGATAATGATGCCACAGAGCAATGCAGAGGTTGCAGTTCCTGAGACCTAGGTAACGATAGGCATTTGTTTCTTTTTTTTTTTCCTGAGCTCTAGTGTACGTCGTGACGATGGATATTCACGAGGTCCACGAAACTGTTCAGTAGACGCAGGTGGAGCGAAAGTGCAGTTCTGTAAAAACCAGTAGTACCTGTAAATAGCGAAGTGTGAACAACTACATGATGTAATTAGGTTCCTCCGTTTGTTGTTTGTGAGATTGTACATAATTTATTAAATGGTAAGATATACGAGAGAGAGAGAGAAAGAGAGAGAGAGAGAGAGAGAGAGAGAAAGAGAGAGAGAAGAGAAAGGATGAATCATTGATTATTATTGACAAAGTTAGTTGCTATAAGAGATAATTTGTTCTGTATAAAAAAAAGAGATAATGAAACAATAATAATATTGTAAAGTTTAAATAAAACCAAATATATACCTGGTGTTAAAATATGATCTGTTCTCATTATGCTTTTCCATCCGTTCTTCGTATTCTCTGGTGTTCCACGTGGAAACAACGTCTATTGTATCACGTAAGCGCTCACTCTCCATAGTGTATTTCCTACAGTGTGATTCATTCATTGTGTACTCTGCATTTAGGACAGTCGGTCACGTGCCACCACCGTTAACCGTGCTGCTGGTATTATTCACTTCCACGACTCTAAGTGACTTGAAAACATTGGCCACTTCGCGTAAGAAGAATCCAATAGCCTCGGCCAAAGGTTCGCAAAGGTCTCTGAACGAAGTTGCCACGTTGTACAGCAAAATTAATATCGGCTGTATCAGTGCGTTGAACAAGATGGACAAGAAGGGCTTGACGAAGTAATCAGCGAATAATTGTAGTATACCGACAGTGAGCGGCCTGATTATGCTGAAGAGCAGGAAGCGTAATAGCTGAAGTATAAAAGCCGTGACGAAAGCAATTCCAATGTGAACAGTTCCAAATATCTCAGCCCAAAATCGTGTCGCTATGAAATCTGTTCTCTCTGCACATTTTTCTGTCGCCAGTATAGGTGGCGAGTCTGTCGTTCTGTAATACCTGTATTGATGAATTATTTGATGATTTTTGTGTAAGCATCATTAACGTAAGATCATCAATAGAGTAATAGGATTACATACGCCGAATTTCCATGATCAAAATAATATATATCGATCCTCTCTGATATTTCGGGCTCGCATCTTCTTTCACATTTTGTAGGGCATAACTTTTCAGGGTCAAATGATTTCAGGTTTGGTATACCTTCCGAGACTTCGTGGTATGCGCAAGCCTGAAATCAATAATTCACGTTTGTAGCTATCCTTGCAATATTGATCAGCTATTGGCAATACCTCAGGGTAATATGAACAATGGTTCCTCTTTAATTTAATACGATAGGCATTGTCCTCTAAACTTCTTGGATATTTTTGTCCTGGACATTTCCAGTTCATTCCTTTCCATATGGGTTCCGGTCGTTCTACTGAACCTAGTTTAATATTACCAGGACTTTCTGTAATTGTTATGTATAATAGATACTGATTTAATCCTTGACTTACCCTTAGAACACCTAATAGGTATACCACAGGTGTTTCTAGAAATTGAAAATCATTTGTATAACGATGAAGACAAAAAAATGACTAATATCTTATTTTATTACTGGTTGTAAGTATGACAGAGACACGTCACACCAGGTTCACATTGTTCAACTGGTTGCAACGTTGGAACACGAGGTTGATAAGTCAGAGGTCTTTGACACGAAGGCTGAATCGGTTTTGATTGCATGGTGCAAATTGGTGGGGATTCAGTAAATTTTGGTGAGTGTTGATCGACTGGACAGTTGCAATCGTTATCTGTATTTAAATTGAATTATTTAATTTTCTTTCTTGTCATTTAATTAATAAGTGTCTTACTTGTCTTATCTATAGGTGCAGCACATGTTCTGACCAATTGGCATGAATTTATGACGCAACTGGTGTCTGACGGAAGGGACGTCGCGTTTGATGGCTCCGTCGTATCAGAATAATGGCACTCTTCTTCCACCGTCATTGTCATTGAAATTAATAAGGAGTATCTACACTTCCTGTCGAGGAAGTCAACTGGAAATGTAATGAGAGCAACATTAACTGAACACAACGATAACCCAATGCGAAAACAAGAACTGTCAATGTGACAGAATCGATAGGAAAATGTCAAACAGTTCAAATGTTTCTTTCAAACTGTGTTATGGGTACGTTACGAAATTCACTGTTAGTACTGCGAGCATGCTTGTGTCTCACTCAATTACATCCAGGTGAACAGGGATAGGTCGATACTCGTAGTACTGACAGTGAATTTCGGAAAAGTTGATATTTATTGTGATCACTTACTTAATTGTACAAACAAAGTATACACTATATCAGAAAGCAATTTTTTTTTGTATAATACATATAAGAAACAACTAATCTTTTATTTTCTTACTAGTATCAAACTCGCTCAAGGATCAATAAAACAGAAATAGAGTTCATCTACGTCAAGTCGGTGGTTACGGATTGCAGAAATGGGAGATATTTACAAAGTATTTTTGCAAATTATTCTAGACGTTTTTCCTATCTCTGGCAGTTTTATATTGGCGGTTCTCCTTTGTGGAAATATGTAAAGTGGAATATCTTACAATTAATAGTTATACAAGGAACTTGTAGTTATTTGTAAATAAGATTGGAAGTAGTGAATTATAAGAGATATACTGTATAATGAATGTTATTCATTCGCTGTTCATGCTCATGTAGAGTAGAAAAATTCAAGTTATTGTACTAATGATATGTGTAATAATGAACAGTAATCTTTGTAAACAAGAAATAATGTAATCTTTTAAAAATCTAGCTCAGTGCTTATAAATATTATAATATATGCGAATTATGAATGGACAATTAGATAAGGACATATGTCTTGAATAAAGGTATTTATGTGAAACCGACGGTTTCGTTTACAGTGCTGTTTATCCCTGAGATATATTGATCGAGTGATCGATCTTTTAGCACTTATTAAATCGTATGCACGTATTCCTGGCTGTGAGAAGTTTTGCATAATATTTGTAGTTTCAATGATATTCTATATTATGTATGTATATGTCGTAACAATAAAATGCAAACTATTCAACCATCATGTGCGTCTTGATTAATTAAGCGAAACCTTTGGTCACGCGAGACCAATCCTTTGGATTTCTCGTTTACGGACACCAGGATCACGGCGAGGAAGATCTATGCACTGCGAAGTGCAGGAAGGGACACCTGGACACCAGGAATTATGACCATAAAGATGTAGAAGTTGTAGAAGTTGCAAAATTAGTATAATAGTAGAAATTAAAAATTTCGTCGCTGGGGTGGGGATGAGTACCTACTGGGGGTACCCGAAGGGAGGGGGGAACATATAAGCGCGTGCACAGGCTCGGAGCTCTCATTCTTCCGAGAGCCGGTCTCCTATACTGGTCTCTTGGATGCTTCCGTCTTATCCATTCCTTTCCTCTCTTATTTCTCTTTTAACTCTTTACTTCTTTCCTTCCTTCTTTCATTATTTATTACTTTTTCATTCTTTCTTTCCTTATTTACTTATTTATTCATTACTTCCTTATTTCCTTACTTTCTCAATTCTTTATTCCATTTTTATATATTAACTCCCTTTCTTCTTGACTTAATTTCTTTAATTCTTCTTTATTCCTTTCTTGCTTTATTTTCATATTTCTTCTTTACTTCTATACCTCTGTTCCTTACTTTGCTACTACTATACCATTTTACTTCCTTACTTCTTTATTTCTCTTTTAATTCTTAACTTCTTTACTCCTCGATTTCTTTATTTCCTTATTTCTTTCTTGCTTCTTTACCTCTCTCCTTCTATTCTTTACTTCCCTACTTCTACACTTCTTTATTTCTATCTTTCATATCTTGTGTCTTTCTTTCTATCTCCTTCTCACTCTCTGTCACCCTCTCTCTCCCTTGTGTTTGTCTTACTTCCCCTACTCCT
>JARQST010000307.1:64495-76671 GCA_030142225.1 Pachycephus smyrnensis | reverse complement strand
ATGCGAATGCTCTATTTTAAAGGTTGACTCTAGTTTGAGTGGAAGATTGGCATAATAAGGACAACTTCAGTATAAGTTAGGCACGGACCGGCCAAGTAATACTCGATAAGGAATCTTGCTGCAAATGTTACTGTGCCATTTACATCCAGAACTTAATTTCTCGTATAAATTTCAAATCGATCAGTTCAGCAATTCGTCTAGAATTTTGGATACAAACATTTTCGACTGTGCACACACACGCGGCGCATCACTTTTTTGCGATGGCGAATGCATAAGATACCTAATAATGTAATTGTTTTACAATCAAATTATATCTCCAACAAATTTTTTTAAGCTGCATCAATACGGCGACCCAAAATTTCTGAAAATTCAATAAATTAGCGGATTTCTATAAAACTCGGTACTAGGGAGTCTTTTGGGTCGCTGAATACGAATTTGAAAAATACAACTTTTTATGAAAATTTGTATGCAAGTATTTTCTAGGTCGCTGATTATGATTCTGGCGTCATAATTTCAAAATTCAAAAAGGTGGACCTACTATGAAGGATAGAAGTACGATATTTCTTATATAAATACATATCTACATTATAAATGATATATATAGAAGTGAGGGACACTCGTATAAGTAGGGAAACCCAGTGATCCTAATCGGGTTCCCCTAGCGTACTGCGCATGTGCCGCGCCGGTCACCTGATTGGTTGCAATTCACGCTTTTATTTGAAATGAGATAATATGAAATATAATAAATAATAATAAACATGTATTGTAAAATGCATTGAAATGGTATTTTGATAATTAATTTCAGTATTCGAACGACGTGAAATTAGACTAATAAAAATTTTATGTGCCCGTTATCACGAAATTTTAGAGGAAATCCGGTCCGCCATATTGACTCTAATATTTTGAATTTTCAAATTTTAATCCCAAATTCGTATTCAGCGACAAAAAACCACATAATACCGACTTTTATAGAAATCCATAAACTTATTAAATTTTTCGAAATGTTAGATTGCCATATTGGATCCGCCGTTTAAAATTTTCCAATTTTTACCACAAATTTGTAGATTGCAATTCAAAAAACTCCCTATTACCGAGTTTTATAGAAATCCGTTGATTTATTGAATTTTTTCATGACATGCATACACGTCATACACGCTTAAGGGGTTAAAAACCATTTTCAGGCACTGACTAACAGAAAACGTGGCAGACCACTTTTCAAACCGACCACTAAATGATTATAAATACGTGGTAAATGTTCGTAATCTGTTCCACAAGTAACCTTGCAGTGTGACAAAAAATATACGAAGCAAATTCATCCAAATTTGATAAAATTATTTGAAACATAGGTTCCAGTACGTAAGGTCGTATTGGCTATTGCACGAAGGAGATACCGGTAAAGGGGGGCACAGCCCCCGTGCATTCTGCGTCTGAAACGAAATGTATGGCATATCAACCCCATTCAAAACTAATAATAAATAATAATATTTTAGACATTTGTGTTTTAGAATCTTTGATTTTCATTTTATTTGAAAATTATAAATTGATGGTCGTAATTTTGTGGTTAATTCTTCAGTTTGTTACTTTGCTTATCACAATAACTTGCATCTGTTTATACTATTCGCGAGATAAATATGATTTTTACTGTCACACAGTGAATATCATTGATGTAATTTATATTACCCACAACTAATTAAAATACTAAAAGAAGAACAACAGCAATATAAAATATCTCACATACTTAAGCTCTAAGAATTTCTTGTTCAAAGTGAAGCAATCAACTATCTAATCGACTAAACTGGCTAATTGACTAACTAGTCAACACAAATTTAATTTAGCGGCACAAAATTCTTTATAGATTTTCATGATATTTACATATGACCTATACATATCTAAAATTATTTTATTTAACTCTGATTTTTTTCATGACTCTTATGGACTTGTAGATTTAATTTATCGATAACGTTCAAACTATTAAGGGGGCACATCCGAACAGAAAAATTTTTTTAGCCAATTTTTTGTCACTTGCCTTAAATTCCGAAGTGTTAAGAGCATTGTGTGTAAATTTCATATTGAAATTCCAAAAATTGTGGAAGTTATGGGCGATTATGCCGGAATGCGGCGGAGCGGCATCTACATAGCAGGTACGTATAATATTATATATTATAAATTTTTTAGAGTATGAAGAATAATGTGTGTAAATTTCATTTTGATATTCAAAAAATTGTGAAAGTTATGGGTGATTTACCGAGAAGCGGACGAGCGACCAAGTGGACAGCGCGTCATTTTTTTACCAAACATTAAACGCGATTATCTCGAAACATATTTTTCAAAGACGGTCCCTAGGATATTTGGAAAACGGCTTGACCGATTTCCTCCAAATTTTGACACAAGTTTTGCGGATAGGTTGTCGAGTTCGGAACGTACCACATTTTTTTTACTCAATTACTTTTTTTTTATCAAGCCAGAAAGGTCGGAAATTTCGGATGAAAATTGAATGTAAAGTTCAAACGGTCGCCATTTCGTGAAAAAATTTTTTTTTCTAAAAAATGATACGATGCGAACCGCTTTATACATTATATTTTAAGAATCTGTTCGAAATTCATGATTCGGATAAACCAACTGTATGAAATCCTAGGGACCGCAGACCGTGTCAGCGAGGGACATGTTTTACGCCGGCCACGACAGCAGCGCTTCTAGTGGATGAATGTTCATAAAAAAATTTGTCAACGTACCTCAATATATATACTTTTGAATAAAACATATCTGGGTGAAAGTGAACAAATAGTTTTTGAGATAATAATTCCCAAAAGTCACCTATTTTTCTCGGCGTCTACTCGGATGTGCCCCCTTAAAGGATGAGCGCAACAACGAATGACAATACAAGTTTAAACTTTCGTTACTTTTAAATCATATTGAGTGCAAGATAACCCATGCTTATATTTTTGCCAACAGTTTTTATGTACTAGACTAACAATATATTTAACTTGTAGTTTATTGTGTATCAATCATATACGTGATTATGTGACAATGATAATGGAAGCGCTTGAAATTTGAAGAATCTGAATAATTGTTATCGTCGTGACAGGCCAAATATACGTTATAAATGCTAAATGAATCTTATAATAATCGTACTCAACCTCCCAAGGCCGCCAGATAGCCGAAAATATCTAACGGGCTTGATGGCGTTCAAGGGTATGACGATGGTGACGATTTTAAATCGTATTTATCTTTTTTTGTTTTCAACTTTTAAGTGTACTATTCGAAAACAATGGCTAGTGATCTGTAATATCAAGTATAGAATAATATAATCGAAAGTATATTATTTAAGATTTAAACATAATTGTCAAAAAGGACACTAGAGGATCAAAATATTTTCGGTAAGAACATTCGTGAACTCACGGATATTTTCAAAGTCACATAAACTAACACATTCACAAATTAGACATGTAAAGATAGATGAATATTTTATGCACCAGAATCCTCAGCAGTGATATTGTTTAATGTTGAGACTGTCTTGTACAAAATAAAATACCACTGCATATATTTCGTACGTATAACTTCGCTATTTCTTGTATTCACTTAAGAAATTATAATCTTTTTTATGGATTTTTTATAATGCCTAATTAAACTAATCTGACGAATCTTCGAAAAATAGGAAACCTACTTACTCGGATAAAACAGCTTAGAATATCGCTCCAAAATGGTCATTGTTGTTATCTTCCTTCCAAGTCACAATAACACATGGAATGTTTATCGCATCGTAGATTTCTCAGCAATAATCATTGAACACATTTTGCAACGATCACAACGCAATGAAAGATGGTTGACGACTAACGATATCGAGTCCCCCTTTTGTATATTTATACTGGAGTTTATCTACAGAAGGAGAGGGGCTGTAAGGGTACCTTCCCTTAAGTAGGAGGTTTCTCAGGCCCAAAACTGACAAACCTTTGACGTTATGTTCTCTGCAAAGTGGACACTATTCGCTAACGGTACAGCATTATGTATATGGGCGTACTACCTGAACATTGTATACCATTCTTAATCCACTTAGTACTTTCCATTTTTAATTACTAGCGCTTCAAAGTTTTGTCCAGAAATTCCGAACATGAATGCCAGGAGAAATTATTACAAATGAAGTAGGCATATAAAAATAAACACTAAGATCTTAAGGGTTGTTTTAATCAGATGCACAACCGTTTTGCTACACATTACAGTATTCCGTTCTGTATAGCATCGTGAAGGTATTGCTGATACCTCAAGACGGTGTAACTGTTTATCAGAAATGGCACGTAAATTTCAATAGCGAAGGCTCTAATGTTTCTTAGAGGCAATACTATTAGATATGCATGGTATTAGGACGATAACATTTTATGAGCTTTTTTTTAATTGCAGCACCGGCAGGTAGTAGACCAACGTGCAGATAAGAATTAGTATAGTTGCAAAAGTTCCAAATGCAACCGCATTAATTTTTATCCGCGTAGTATTAACTTCTGCATTGTATTGAAGGAAAATTGATAAACAAATGGAAAATTCATAACTTTTAATCATATTGACAAAACGATTTTATGGAAAAAATTATAGAATTCAACATGTCATCATTGCATTATTGTTATTCTTTTTCATTTGCATTATAGGATTAAAGCCATTGTTCTCATTTACTTATATTATTTTGCCAAAATATTGGTCCTCCCGCATTCCTCGTATGAAAAAAGCAGGTAATTTCGATTTTTGATGAATTGACAATAATAATCGAGAATAATATCCGAAAAGTATCAAATAATTTCGAACTTGTCAAATCGCCATGGACACCACCATTACATCTGTTTCGTTTTTCTATACTATTCTTCAGACGAAGACTTTGGATAGATGTAAATGGAGAATACCCGCTTTTTTATCATTGTGGAATGCGGGAGTACCAATATTTTGGCAAAATAATGAAAAATAGACTAAATAATAATAAAGGGCTTTCCTCACTTTTGATGTGTCCTTTTATGTATGTGTGCTATATTTCAATATGTTACAATTAGCTGAACAGCAGCCTTAAATATGCATAAACATTACTATACGTATGTACACTGTGACTGGTACGTAATACAGAAACTATGAAGAAAAAGAAATATTTGTAAAAATTATGCTATTTATTTAAAGCAGTTTATCCTACAACATATAACAATATAATAATGTAGAACTACACTTTCAAGGCAATTCAAAGAGATGAATTGTTACTTTTAGCTTAGGTGAAATCGCCAGAAGTAAGCGAGCGCTACAACCGTTAGGTTGGTTTATTGATGGCAATTACCCCAGTACCCAAACCTGAAAGGCTTTTCGTCCTTAAAGTATTTCAGTTGGGCCTACCTAGCAACACGGCTGTAGTAAAAGTCCCAACTTACCGTTACAATTATTCTTTTATCCAATACCATGTTTAAGAACTTGACAGGTACTTGAAGATTCATAGCCAGATTTTTTAATTATCTGTCGTGGCTAAGCTTTTCAAATTTGAATATCGTACAGGACCGTAGTGTAGTCTGTAACTACCTCGACCATAAAGCAAACTTATTGTCAGTACTCTAAGAAAACTTCCAAAAGGCTTGCCTTCTTAAGATTAAGGTGGTTAAAATTATCTGTGAACTATAAAAAGATATTTTAAAAATTTATCGATGCTTTCGCTTTTGCTTAAAAGCAGTTTTTTTCCAAGAAATTCATTGCACTTTCTTGAACACTCTATATCTTAATGGCTTTCATATTGCTTACATGCAATACTAATACTAATGAATAAATTTCAAAGAACTCGCGCGTTATGTTTTCCGTCATTATACTGGTTTTTATTTCGCGACGATCGTGTAAATCATTTAACGAATCTGATTAGAACAGACCCGATAATTTTAAAGGAGAAAGATATCACATGCTGGATAGCAAATATAGGATTCGTCATAATTTTTGTCACATTTAACTAATTTGGAAAACATGCTCATTATGAAATTAGATAATTCCTTGGCGACAGTGTTATTTATTTTCAATGGCAGACCGTAAAATGTATATGAAAACTTATAACGCTTCGGGTGTCCTTCAATGACGTAGGTCATTACTGAAAAGAATTCAGTACGTCAATAAACCAAATTCTAAGAACTTAGGTGCCATCACTTTTTTTTGCTAAGAATCCATCAATTTTTAAAACGATATCTCAGCATAGGAAATCTACCTTTATCGACTGCAAAGATAAAAATGCTACAACATTTGCAGAAAATACGCATGTACTGTTGTATTGACTGTAAAGTCAAGTTATTGGTATATTGTAATTAATCATTATCCCGTTAGCCATGATAAGGTCATGGAATAGGTGCAAAATCCTTTTATTATAACATATAGTAGCTCAAGCAAAAGATGTACTTCTTGGAAAATATGTGCATAAAATTTGTCGACATATGGAAAATACAGAAATTGCGTGAGAACTCTTTGTTATAAATTCTTTTGTGACCTTTATCATTATCTACCAATATAAATTAATTGATAATGCTTAACTGAATAATTGATAAATGATGAAGCACGTGAAAATAATACGCATTCGTTATCATACTTAGGTGCATTATAAATTGTCAAAGAAAAAGTATTCTTTATTCAGTTGCATGAGCTAAGGGGAAAGTACACGTGTCGTTAAAAAACTGTGTGCAAAATAAATCTGAGATATTATATAATTTGATAAAATCACTCAGTCGATAAAAGACGTAGAAGATTAACACAATCCAAATCAAAGGTTAAGATTGTTGTAACCGAAGCGGACTTAGGCGTATGCTCCAAACCTAAGACTTTAAACGTGCATTTCACAAAACGGAAAGATCAGAAATGGGTGAAAAGACTGGAAATCAAATCGTCGCCGAATCCCTCAAGCAACAGGTATTTTGGTTCGAATTCTTCTTATTGTTTTTACTATTTTACCCAGAAGATTTAACGACAAATTGCTTTAATGTCACACAACTTCTAGGAGCAACTTTTTCCCTTTAAAAATTGAAAATCTCTGAAAAAGTGGAGTTAATATACAAACTACTCGGATATAAATTAACTGTAATCAACTATAAAAATAACTTCCTTTATTACTGTATTTAAGGTTATGGTGCACGAGAAAATGTAGTCTTGTCAATACAGGCTTCAACTATTGAAAGCCCTAACACGTAATATGTATTAGCAATAATCTACGCAACAATCAGTTAAAAATAATTTCATTATATTCCTAATAAACTCCAAAAATATTATTTTATTTACTATAAGTAAAAATGACTATATATCAATACGCAGCGCAGAGTTACTTAGCTAACGGCGCGCAGATCCGTATTTGACATCTCAGTTGCACCATTATTCGAAAATATTTTTTTTCTTACCTTGTTCGGTTTCGTAACAATCGCGTGATTGATAATCATCTAACTACGTAAACAACATATTATTTTATTATGTTGCATAACGAGGTTAGGTAATAACGATGATTCCTGCAAATCTTACCTGATACGCTCAAAATTATTAAATTCAAGGTATTTAAATAGTATCACTCGCTGTATACAATTTTACTTTGTACCTCAGGGACAATATTCGTCTTTGTACAAGAGGTACCTTGTAGGTATCTTTTTCGATTTGGATAATATACTGATATTATTCATGTCAATTTTATGACCGACCTTAATGATCCACGTAATGTATACACATTTATTAAATATTTTCGTATTTTTACTTTATAGGGATTGACTTACGTTTTTGGTATTATGGGTCATCCAGTCATAGAACTGGCTTTATCAATGCAGGCTGTCGGTTTACAGTATTTAGGGTTTCGTAATGAACAAGCGGCATGCTATGCAGCGCAAGGTTATGGATATTTAACGGGTATCGGTATTGTTTTACATATTTCTAAAATCATTCAAATGAATATTTATGCATTATTAAAACTAAGTGAAAATGATGAAAATTTCAATCTAATAATAGGAAAACCCGCCGTTGTGCTCTGCGTATCGGGACCCGGACTTCTTCACGTTATCGGGGGTATGGCCAATGCACAGGTTAATTGCTGGTATGCACATCAATAATAAATTATATATATAGTTCGTCCATACTTAGCACATAATGCTTTTTTAGGCCTGTGCTAGTTTTGGGTGGATCTACTTCGCTTGATCACGAAGGAATCGGTGGATTTCAAGAGTTTCCCCAGGTTAATGCAAGTCGACCTTACTGTAAATATGCAGCCAGACCACCAACAACTGCTCTTATTCCATTGCACGTAGAAAACGCAGTACGACTTTGTACCTATGGAAGACCCGGTGAGGTCCTTAAAAAATTTTGTTAACCTTCACGATATTATGGTCTCTGTTAAAAATATTTCTTCAATATTATGAAACTATTCTCGACAGATTTTAAGATGAACATTTTCAGGCGTATATGATAACGTATTTTTCGCGAAAAATTGATATTATACCACCCGATTATATTCTGCATTGTATTAATTCGCATGCATAAATTGATTAACCGTACAGGAGCGGCCTACTTGGATTTACCAGCTACGTTACTAATACAAAAAATTGATGAGAGCAAAATATATAAGGTCTCTTTATGTCCACCACCGCCGTTAATTTTTCCACAAAAAGATCTCGTAGAACAAGCTGCAGAAATTCTTGTGAAGGCCAAGAAGCCATTGATTATCGTCGGCAAAGGTTTGTTGATTAAAATCGTATTGATATATGAACAGTATGAATACATTCCATTCGTAACGTTTACTACTTTGGTTGAAGTATGTCAAAATATAAATTAACCGACATCACAGCATAAGTTTCTACAGAATGAATCAATATTGTAATAAATATCGTTTGTAACTAGGTGCAGCTTTTGCTAAGGCGGAAGCACAAGTTCGGGATTTAGTATCAGCAACAGATTTACCATTTCTTCCAACTCCTATGGGTAAAGGTGTTGTTGCTGATTCACATGAGAATTGCGTAGCAAGCGCCAGAACACTTGCTCTGCAAAAGTCTGATGTTATTTTATTACTTGGAGCTCGGCTCAATTGGATGCTCCATTTTGGTAGAGCACCTAGATTCCAGGCTAATGTTAAAGTTATCCAGGTAGGTTATATACAAATATGGGTACAAACAAAATTTTTATGAAAATTTTGCAGGTAGATATTTGTGCCGAAGAATTGCACAATTCTGTAACTTCGGCTGTAGGAATTCAAGCTGATTTAAGACCGGCCGTTGAACTATTAACGAAAACTTTGAGAGATCGCAGATTCGTGTTTTCAAAAGATACGTCATGGTGGAAGGAGCTTATTACTAAAAGTCAGCAGAACAAAGAAGTGATCCAAGTAATTATCCTAGTATGTAATCGATTATGAATGACCCTGCGATAACTAGAATTATTATTCGCGTACAGAAAATGGCATCGGACTCCTCGCCTCCGCTGAATTACTATGCTACCTTTAAAAGTATTCAAGAAGTTCTGCCAGCTGGTGAGTTTTCAATGATATTTCTTGCTTTAAAGCAATAATTTTATTTTTTTTAACTTTTAGATTGCATTATATGCTCGGAGGGAGCAAACACAATGGATATTAGCCGTACGATTCTCCTGAATGAGAAACCTCGTCACCGTTTAGATGCAGGTACCTTTGGTACAATGGGAGTTGGTCCAGGTTTTGCAATAGCTGCAGCACTTCATTGCAAAGATAATTTCCCTGATAAGAAAGTGATTTGCGTCGAGGGTGATAGTGCATTTGGCTTTTCAGGAATGGAAATCGAAACTATGTTTAGGTAATTACAAAACCCTAATTTTGCAACACAAGATTTAGATTTTTTTGGTATATTCAATACTTCATTTATATATTGCTAAATTTTAGATACAAGTTACCAATTATTTTGGTGATTATTAATAATAATGGTATCTACGGGGGTTTGGATGAAGAAACTTTTACACAAATTCAAGCTACAGGGGAACCAACGCAAGTGTATGTTATACTGAAATTATGTATTTTATATTTTTTGTTTTCATAACGTTTTAAATGGTATTCATTGATTTTAGGACACCAGCATTTTCATTAACATCTGGCACGCGTTATGAAAAAATGATGGAAATGTTTAATAGGAAAGGATTTTTTTGCACAACAGTTCCAGAAATACATGAAGCTTTTAAAGATGCTCTGAAGGTGAATATATATGAGAATAACCAAATTTTTAATTTATTTTGAGTCATATGTTCCTTTTCAGATTAAAGATAGTCCTTCTATAATTAATATTATGATAGATCCCCAAGCTGATCGTAAAGAACAAAAATTCAGTTGGCTAACTGAATCCAAGCTTTAAAGCATATAAGTGAATATTTTACAATCATATCTCTGTTTATTACTCTCAAATACAAAATATTATATATGCATATAGTGGCCCAAAGTAGAATGTATATTGTACTCACATTTCTTATCTTTTAGTTTAATTATGCAAATCTTTCATGATATATAATATAAGAACCACTAATCTTTTTATGTATTTTCGAATCTGTAATAGAATTATTGTAAAAATATAAATCATTTGTCATAAATACTATTGGAAATCATGTGCTCTATTCTGATGGAAATATTATTATTGTCAAACATGACTTACGCAAGCCAATTAATTTAATTGTACAAGAGTTTTAATCCTTTCTGCAATGAGCTCTGTTGTGAAAACAGAGAATTCAGTCAACTGCTCTTCATCATTTTCTGTAGATTCAAGTATTTCATCCACGTTGATTCCTAAATTGTGAGCAGTTTTGCCAAGTGTTATATTTGTTATATCTATTGCAGCATAAAGCTGACCTTTAGACTTCACTATACTATTTATTTCTTCCAATTCCCGTTTTCTAAAATAATTTCATAAAATTATTAGAATCTCAACATTTATACATAACGGAAAATAGATCACAGATTTACTACACGATCACATAAACCTTACATCTTTATCATTAGGTCATTTATGCACAGAAGAGTATTCCCAATCTCCACCTTAATATCAGGGTTAGAATGGGAGCTGGCATTCATTTTTCTTTCTTGTATATAATTTTTTACATTACAATATTTTCTTTAAACATCAAAATTTAGAATACATTAAAATATTAAATTTCTTTAGGTTACACAGTCCACATCGTATAACCCAGCCCCTTTCAACTTTTCGCCCTTACCACGATGATTAGAAGAATAGAAGAATAGGTGGTTCCATGGTGTAAGGAAACAAGGTATGTCAGAACTCGAGACCGATTTTCACTCAGTCTGCGCATATCCAAAGACGTCACAAAAGTACGTCAGGGGGTCAATTGCGTATTTTCACTTTGGTGAAAATCACGTGAAAATACGAAAAGTGAATAGATATCAGCCAATCGTTGCGCTCGTCTTCTCTTGAACCAAGCACGCGATTGGCTAAGAGCTCTTCGCCGTGTGTCGGCGACACAAATCAAATGGAAAGCACCCAAAATCAACCGCGGTTGCTACTTACCATGTTCCAAAACGCTACCGCAATCTAGGGATATTCTATTTCGGAACGCAAAACCGCAATCCTGGTTGCAACGGTCACATTTCGGAATACACCCTTAAAGTCACCTCGGTGAAGTTAGCCGGGCAACTAGGACTTTTATAATTTTAACTTTCGTTAATCGTTTGGTGGTTATTGGTAGCTCATTCATAACGTTTGGTAGTTAATAATTCTTTCAGAAAATAAATAAATTTTTACGTGAAGTTAGCCGGGTTCATTCATTTTTTTCAACCATTTCCCTTGACAGGAGGCTTAATCGATGCGCAATCGTTAGGTGGTCACGAATATGCTAATTAAAAGGTTTGGTAGTTAACCATATCCGCGAAAAACCCATAAAATCAGAGGTGGTTTCCAATTACCAACTTGTGTCAACGCCATTCGCAGGCTCCAGCGAAATACCATCTAAATGACCAATGATGTAGCCTTATGACAACATAAGTTGAGTGATTGGAGAGGGCCCAGTCACTCGTCGAACGCGCGTTCGAATGCAACTCAAAACCAATAACAATTTTGAGATAGGGTAACCAAAGTTTAAACTCCGATCAAAGTCGGAGGAAACGGGCATACGTATCTTTCACTATGCATATGTTTCCACCGTGCAGGGTTGAAATAGAGTTAACCAATCAAAAACGAGGTTTGAGCGGAATAAACTAA
>JARQST010000307.1:0-55673 GCA_030142225.1 Pachycephus smyrnensis | reverse complement strand
AACAATAAATCTTTGACTTATTGAAGTTTTACGTGTACCATTATTTTGGTGGTTTTTTGGTGGTAATTGGTGGACCAGAATGGTCCAGAGACACAACTATGCCCGCAGCGCTTTAAGCGAATATCGGAATGCACCCGATGTCACGAGGTAGATCCCTTTTGCTCATTGGTCACTGCTTTGCTGTTCGCTGTCCGCTGCTTTCGGTGCGAATGAGCCCAAATACTGGACGCCGTCAGCTGCGTTTTCCCTATCGAGATTGCGGATAATGTTTTTTGGATTTTCTTGCCAAACCGCGAACCAACAATGGTGATAATTAGAATATTTGTGACCAACAAACGATTACGCATCGATTAAGTCCTAGTATAACGAAATTCATTAATAAATAAAAAATAGTTCAGCTATCTTCAAGCCAAAATTTGTTTTTAATATTCCAAGAAAATTATCAACCAACAAACATTGAAATTTAGCCAACAATGATTAACAATCGACCAACAAACAATTAGTGGAAGCAAAAATTTTAAAAGTCATTTTTCGTTGGCCAACTTCCCACCACTACATATAAGGCCCGTCTCGCGAGGTACACCGCCATCTAGTGTTGAACTTCCAATCTTGATTATGGGTGCGTTCCGATATTCGCTTAAAGCGCTGCGGGCATGGTTGTGTCTCATTCTATTGTACGTGAGTAAACAGGGACACAACGATACTCGCAGCGCTTTGAGCGAATATCGGAACGCACCCTATATAGGTTCCGATATTCACTCAAAGCGCTGCGAGGATCGTTGTGTCTCTGTTTATTCACATGCAATAAAATGAAACACAACCATGCCCGTAGCGCTTTAAGCAAATATCGGAACGCACCCTATATGTCTGTAGTACATATTTGGTGTAGTGAACAATTACTGTACGTTTTTCAAAATTTCTGAAAATGGCAAGAATTACAGCCGTTAAAGAATCGCTTGAAAAGGCTTTAAAAGATGAGTCTAAGCCATGGACTGGTTATTTCTCAATGGCGGAGGAAAAGACAGGCGTCAATCGTCTTTATATTTTTCTTGGTGAGTGAGGTTAAGATGGTAATTTCTGGCTTTGTTTCTTTTTCATTATATCTGGTAACCTGACATTGTTTTACGTAACATTTAATTACTATACTGGAGTTAGGGAAATGTATTTACTAAAGTGATGAAAAAGATTTAGTCCCTTTTAGTTATGGAACTTTGGTTATTTATTGGTGCTAGTTTAAGAGCATTATGATGCCTAAAAAAAGTAAAGTTTTTTCCCTCTTCACTTTTGTCTGACCAGTTTGTTCCATGCATATCATAGATTATACGTGTCTATTAATTATTCTAACATTGACTTTTAAAATTTTACAAATTACTTTTCAACAGATTTCAGAATTTAATATATTATACATAGTACAATTGCACTTAGCACAAGTGTTTCATATTTAGTTTTTAGAAGGCTAGTGGGTGATTTTATTGAACTCTGAGAATCCTTAAAGGAAAACTTTTTTAATGTCAATGTATTTTTCACATAAAGGCACAATGCCTTTAAGACATTATAACATTTTCCAGTCCTTTATAAATTAAGAAAGATTTATTTAAGTCTATTTTATTCTACCATATTGACAAATCAGTTGTCTAGATTGGACATTTAATCTTTAATTAAATTGTAATTGATATCAGTGTAATCGACCTTGAGACTATTCTGTATTTGATACATCATTATACAATTTGTTAAAACCTTTCATAATTGTGTATTGTGATATTATACTATTAATTTTGACTTTGTTTAAAAAGAGCAATTGATATTTTCATATTTTAAACTAAATTGTAATAATTTTGTATACTGTTTTGGGTTTTTTTCTTATGACAGTTCTATTGCTTAAAGCAGAAGACTGATAAGACAGTGTATTCTTGATGATTTTATGATATTTTAATCTTTTAATTTCTTGATAAAAGATACTATTGATAAATGTTTTTACTATGGTACTTGGTCTAGCTCTCTTCAGTCTTTTCAAATCATGGAGAAACGTGAAGAACCAATGTTTTTTCACATATTAGCTACATATGGTAATAAAAATAGCTCTGTGAAAACTATATATACTTTTGCAAGTTATTACAATTCAAACTATTTTTAAATATATTTCTTATGGTAAATCTATATCTTTTACAATGGAATGAATGAAGTTCTTATATAAAGTTTTCTATTTAATACGATTTTCAGTGGCTGTTGGATTTCTAGCATTTTATCTGGTCGTTGGAATTGGACAACAACTTGTATGTAATATTATTGGATTTATATATCCTGCATACTGTTCTATGAAAGCTTTAGAGAGTCCACAAAAGGATGATGATACGAAGTGGCTCACTTACTGGGTTGTTTTTGCCACTTTTACCATAGCAGAATTTTTTGTAGAATATATTGTATACTGGCTTCCAGTGTACTGGCTTCTTAAGGTATGTTTTTTTTAAATAGATATTGAAGTTTACAAACGAACACACAAGTAGCCTGCAATGATAGTTCTTCATTTTCCAGTGCCTCTTCTACGTTTGGTTAATGGTACCAATAGAGTACAATGGTTCCTTAATTTTATACCGTCATGTCATCCGCCCAAAATTCTTACAGTACCAACCAAATTTGGATATCTTTATAACAAATGCTCGTCAAGCTGGTAAATATTGTCATGTATTAATTTAATACATATTAATACCTTATTATCATTTTTATCTATACTATTTTATATCATTTTTAGCAGTTAAAGTGACAACAAACGTTCTAGCAAATGAAAAGAAGGAATAAAAGGAAAATAAGAGATGAAACTAAATTGTCTGGTAATATAAAAAAAGTTGATATAAAATTTAATTGAATATTCCGTTTGGACGAAATTTGAAAAAAGAGTAATACATCGCTCTTTCGACCCATTCCTACGAAACAATTAAGCGTAACTTTTAAAGCTAGAAAAAAAAATTCTTTCGAAATAGTGTGCTTATACATTTTTTTTTTAATTTTCGCCATAATATGGAAGTGTTAATCGTGGTGTTCTACAGTAGTTTGTTATGAAGGAACAACTACAAGTGCATAAATGTTAGAATCACCTTTAGACACAATATAAGGAAAACTCACTTAAATAAATTTAATAAACGTAATTTTCGTAATTTTCAAAATCTCTTATTACTGATTGCAATTCTTAAGCATGCACTGGGTGCTAGTTGAGTGTTTCGTGCACTGCTCAACAGTATGTATTTTGCATTATATATACAATTTAAGCTTTTGAAGCATCAAATTTTATAGGCACTACAGTAGTGCTCTTACTTTTATTAAATTTTACGAAATTTATAACCACAAATTTGATATAACATGTCACATATATCGTGACATTTTAAAAACTGTGCTTTTTGACACGTCTAATGTCTGTATACCATCACTTCTCCTTTTTCTTAAAACCATAATGGGAAAATTATCGAATGTGTTACTGATTGGTGATATGTTTCAAGTGCTGTGCTTATTGTATGATGTATCTATTATATTATAACAGTTTACTGTTTAGTGAAATTTTTTATTCTTTCCAATTAAATTGTATATTACCATGAAATATTATTTCTCTTTCTTCTATTCCAATAGGCACGTATTTACCAAGGAAAAGAACATTTTTGTAATTATATAATCTTTATTTGATATCTGTCTTTGCATCTTTCTACATTTACTTGTATAGTGAAATTTTATATAACAGAATTTTGCAATTCCAAGTTTGCTCAACCGCCCCTTAAGATAGTAGTACCTCAATTATTATTATAAATGTACTCGTAGCGCATTTGCAGATTTTAAGACTCTAAAAAATATTTGAAGATGCCTACAAAATAATTTATCGCGGTTTCGCTAATCCATTTTATTTATGCACGGTTTTTCAGTTCAAATACGTTAACTAAAATTAGTCCTTCCATTTCATTTTTATGGTAAAACCTACTTCTGGTGCGTTTGGGCTAAAATAGGCTGGTATATAAGCAAACACGATAGCGTCTTATAGTTTTAGCAGTGTCTGACAAAATTGTTGCTGTCTATTGGTTTTGTATGTACTAAGAAATGCGCAAGTAAAGGTGCCTTCACAGCTTTGACGGACAAGATGGATAATGCGGAAAACCAGATCCTTCATTGGTCAGATTCGGTCATCACAAAAGTTATCCGACAGAACCGTGATGACCGATTCTGACCAATGAGGGATCTGGTTCTTCAAATTATTCATCTTGTCCAACTAGTCTGTTAAAGCTGTAAAGGCACCTTAAAAACTGTTCTATTTTACAATATTTTTGTCGGTTCTATCTTCTCTGTTCAGCTCTGATAATCGATATTCTGAAGGGAACTCCTAAAAATTCAATGATATAAATATAATATTCTAAATTTTATTCATACGTATTCATATACGTACAATCCAATCAGCAAGCGTAAAAATAAATATATTTAGTATAACCATTTAAAACAATTTATATTAGTACAACTGAATTTGCACAGAACAGTGTATATTTCCTGCAGAAAAAATTTAATAACAATGGATATGAAAACGGCTACTTTGTAATTACAAATTTTCCACAGAGCTTATTTTGTTAGTCAATGGATACTCAATGAATTCACTGAATAAGATTTTTCGTTTAACTTCTTTATTATTAAGTAAATTGTGTTTATTTAGTCACTTAAAGTTTCTTGATGTAAATAAATGGTTTTACTTATTAAACAATATATTTGACCAAAAATTTAATTTAGCAAATTCATGGAGTATTCTTCGACAATGAAATTAAGAGCTCCAACATTAAAATCGCATCAACGGTGTGAATGTTTAACGAAAAAACGTATATGCAAAATTAGCTCTATCGAAAACTTGTAATTACAAAGGGACCTTTTTTATACTGATTGTTATTCATTTCTTTTGCGTGAATAATATATTGCTCTTTGCAAATTCAGTTGTACTAATATAAATTGTGTTTTAAATGGTTATACTAAATATTTTTCGCTCTTACGCTTGCCTGACTGGGCTGTACGTTCAATATATCTTTTATTTAGAGATACTCCCAATTCTCTGTAATGGAATTTTTCAGCAGTCAATGCAAGTTTTCGAATGTTTCTGGTAGTCGTGGCCGCTGCCATCTGTACTTCAGGATCATCCGAACCCACTAATCGTAGAACATGCTAGACAATTGAAAACTCTATTATAGCCAAAGTACTCCACACAGATATTAAAAAGTTGTATTACCTTAACAACACCACAAGTATGCATAGTAACACAGTTTAGTGGTTCTTTGCTGAAATGATAAAAGGCAATGCATGCTCCTTTGAGAACATCCTTATTTTTACTGGTCATATAATTAACAAGAGGAGCGACAGCATTAAGTCGCCCAAATTCATAATTATTTCGGTCCCATTCGCAACAGTGCGCAATGGCCAGTGCCAGATTGGCACGTAGATTATCATCTTCCTATAAAAAAAATAATACAGGTCATTATTAAAATTCAATAGTTTTTCTAGTATCAGAATACTTACGGTCTTCACCAAGTCAGCTAACATTTTTACAACTCCATGATCAGTCAATATACCAAGATTTTCTGGATCTTTGGCTATTTCTGCGATCGTAGCACATACTGCGCTGAGAACTTCAGTATCGTCGCTCTCTAAAAGACTGACAGTTAACTCTAAACCGCCTACGAAGGCTCGGACCATCTCAGGAGAGTCCTTGGCATACTTAATACAAGGTACAAGAGCTAGACAGGCATTTCTTTTGATAATATTACTAGGATGTTTCAGCAATGACCAAACTAATCTCACTCCATCTTGGATATGATCTGGATCATTGATGATGTCCATGCATTGCTCATTCTCTGCGCACTCCTTGAAAACCAGTGGTAGATTCTCCAGGAGAGGTTCATAAGTTGAACTCAAGAGTCGAATCTGTACTAAAACACATTAGTTAGAGAATGCAGAATATTAAATAAAGTAGGGAAAATAAATCGAAAAAGATAATAAGAAAATAATACCAGCATTGGTAATCCATTATTAATACGCAAAACGTCCCGGTTTGTTGGATCTTGGCAACATTCTGCAAGAGTACCTACAACGTTGGTCAGAACATCCTCATCTTCATTCTCCTGCAAGAGTGGTACCAAAGATGCTACCAGGTTATTCTGATTAAACCTTGTTATATTTTCTGGACTCATGGCACACTTCCAAATGCCACCTGTCACTGCTGCCAGGAGACGTTTATTTTCGCGGACTTCCTCACTTTGGGCGAGTTTACACAGTGGATCTAAACCTCCAGCTTCACGCACCATATCGCGGGTGACTTTGTTTGGTGCACATTTGAATATTGCCAGCGCACAATTCTCTTTAAGCTTGACATCCTCGTTCTGGAGATGTCTTACTATGTCGGCGATGATACCCATTTGCTCAAAAGCTAATCTAAATGCTTTCTGAGAAGAATCAAATAGTTCTACATTAAATTGAAAGATAATATTTTATTAGAAACAAAATTTAAGTCTAGATACCAAATCTGCGCATTGTTGTACCGATCCCATCATAGGTATTACTAAGTCGGTATGTTGAGAACGTAAGAATCGCGTCATGAGAAATATCACACCATGCCTTCGTAATTCTTCTTTAATTTTAGGACTGCTGCTAAGGGAATCCATTACCTTAGCACAGCCAACAGCAACAGCCACCAGCTCCCGCTCAACTTCGTTCAAATCCTCTAGTGACCGTTGTAGAACGAAATCAGGTACGTCCATGACATCCAACTGCAAATACAAATTGCTTTATTCAAAAACGAATTGAACAAAGAATTTTAAGTAAAATTCTTACTAAAAATATCGGGGCAAACAGGTTTGCCGTGAGACACGACCGGTTGTACCATGCGGTCGCATCTTATCCATTCGCCGTTGTAACAACAAAAAAATTAATTTTGCGGATGCGGAACGTTCAAACTGAAAGTGCTTGACATTTGAACGTGGAACCATCCACATCTTCATGATTTTTTCTATAAATTTCAACCCGATTGGATAAGCGGTTCACCCAGAATTTTGAATGCAAACATACGATACTCAATTTTCAGATCTGCGCATGCGCTGTTTTGTAATCGGAACGCTTGAACATCAGCACATGTTACTGTGCCATCTACATTCGAAACTTAATGTCTCGCGTAAATTTCAAGTCGATCGGTTCAGCGGTTCATCTGGAATTTGGATACAGACTTTTCGGATACACGCACGCAAGCGTGCATACACACACACAATTCTTTTCTACGATGGTGAATGCATAAGACACTCCCGCATGTTCCACGCGATCCTGCCTAAAAACACACTATCAAAGGTATCCCTCCACGTAGCCGTATTTGCTTCCTAGCCTTCCTCATCATAGCAATATTCGCCATAGTCTCTGCAGCCAGGACTTGAAGATCTCTAGCAGGGTGCTTCATCATCTGTATCAGTGGTGTTATGATACCAAGATTAATTAGATAGCGTCTCATTTCAGAAGATGTGATAATCTGCAGTAAGACTGCTAAGGATCCATGCTGACATTTTATATCCTGTGTTTCCAAGAGATTCACCAAGACCTCGAGACCTCCCATTTCGTATATGGCACGTTGAATAATCTTTAATAAAACAGTAAAGCAACACTCAAGCATTTATCAATGCGATAAATAAATAATTTCTTATAATAAAATAATACACTGACTCTAGAGGTGAGTTCATAATCCTTCAACAGACACAGGGAGACAATGGTAGCGGTCTGATTGCCTGCCTTCATATACTTAATAAGTTTCTGCATATGCCAAAATTCTGAGGGCACCTCGGGGAGGTCTTCCTTGAGGAATCTACTCTCATCATCGCTCTCCGATTCAGGTTCGTCATCAGAGCTCTGTTCTTCAGCAGTCTCATCAATATAACGAATTCGGGGACCAAAGAATTGTCCGGTGACCACAGAAACAGGCATCTTGGTCAGTAGCGTCTCCTCCTCCTCGGAAGCATCAGGTTCAGGCCTTCCATAAAAAGAAAACAAAGTCCATTTTAAAAATGCACCAAAAGCAACAAGATAAGTTATCGTAAGTCTTTCATTAATGAATGCAAGTCATATTAGGTGAGGAAAAAAATACGTCAATCCCCATAGGATATCCTTACTCAGTTGGAAGCAGCTCCAGCAGCTCCTTCTTCTTAGGTGGCATGACGTGATCAATAGTATCCCGCGGTGACTAGAAATTAGAAAGATTTTCAGATATTTAGAAACGCTACTACCACGCTTGTCAAGAAAGAACTGTCATGCCGAGGACAATTGAATAGCGAAACTTCCGCTACGTGCTATTGAGCATTTGGTGAAACAAAAATACCCCCTCCCTAAACTTATTCTACATCACTAACGTCCCCCTCAAGAATCCTTATCGATCAAACAATCCTCCGAACGTTGTAAAAGGTAGCATCCTCGCCCTTAAGGAGGTTCGTTAGTAAAATTGAAAACGCTTATAATTATTTGAAACATAAAAAAACATTCGTTTAAGCTCGTTGTGTATACTCCTAAATTTTAAAGAAATTTGACCGCGTCATTTTTGAGGAAATTAATTCTAAAATCAGCAGCCTATACACAGGTTCTTATGGAAAACAGTCAAGGATGTTCTCATACGGTGAGAAAAAACGGTTAGACATTAAAAAAATATATTCGAACAATAGAATGGACTGTTCTGAACGTTACAATGAAAAATAAAAAACACTGACCACGCCGTTTACGAATCGCATTTTTCACTCGGAATATTAAAAATAATTAAATATTTTAAATGTTTGTTA
Source organism: Pachycephus smyrnensis (assembly GCA_030142225.1). NCBI lineage: Eukaryota > Metazoa > Arthropoda > Insecta > Hymenoptera > Cephidae > Pachycephus > Pachycephus smyrnensis. The sequence continues at coordinate 46,863 of JARQST010000307.1, read as the reverse complement.
TTAAATACTTGGCTAAACTTCGTTTTCATACTTTATACATTTCATTTCTAAAGATTGGTATTTAAAGAAAGCCCCTGTGTATAAGTATAGGCACCCAGGAGATATTGGTAAAGAGAGCCAACCCCCTTCAGAACTTCTATGCTGGTTCCAGCATATCTCCCGTGCCTACTTACCGTCAGACACAAAGTCCCATAAGGCTGGCCCTGTTTACTAGTATCTCCTCGGTGGTATAGGTTTTCGTCCCGCACCGCCCGCTCCTTAAAAGTACTGACGAATCTCCTTAAAAGGAGATCCACTTCAAAATGAATTTGTTGAAGAATCTTTTCAATTTTTGCTAAATTATTGAAGCGGAACCAAGCTTTCATATTAACAAAAAATATAGATAAATTACCGAACTTTAAAAAAAAAATTTTATATCGAAGATTGTGTTCTTAAAGCTAATACTAACAAACGTATAGCGGGGACGTAATTTATTCAATAATTCACATGCAAAAACGCTAGAGATCTTTACTATTAATATATCATGAATTCAGGAAATATTTCTTTTTCGATTAAGACGATAAAAATATAGGGCTACCAGAATGATAAAAGTAAAATTACACTTTAATTATGATCCGATTTATAGGTTTATGTAAACTGATTTCAAACTTCCTGTTGTGAACGTCGCAGTGGAACAGCTGTTCGCAATTTGACATCATTTATCAATAATAAATGAATAATTGTTTACCATTATAAATTTAAAGATATTTTCAACTATGATGTAGTAAATATGTAAACATGTCACGCGTGTAATCAGCTAACTGTTCATGCTATATTTTGCTAAACGTATATGAATCGGAAGTACAACGGATTCAAATTATAATTTATTACAACTTTCAAGAATACAAATATTTGAAATATAATTCTTATTTTTCGTGAAAATATTAGCAAAATTATGGGATTAATTACTGTGATAATATTGTATAGTATTTTACAACACGATGCTTTTTAAAGGGAGATTAAAATTGTGCGGCATTCCCGGTTAAGGGGGTATACCTATCCACCTACATTGGAAAAATCGTTTTTTATTTTTGCATTTTCTTAAAGTTCTATATCTTAAAAAACCTTCCTAGAATATTGCGGTAAAATTCGAAAAATAATGGATTTATGTAAGTTTTTGGTGTAATGACCCCAAGGCGCTCAAAACCACGAGCTCAAACTTTAAACTCAAAACAATGTCTTTCAAACCAATAGACACGATTTCTCGAGAACAAGTCGACAGATTTACTTGATATTAAAATTTTATATTCGTGAGGTGTTTTTCGATACCTACGCGTCATTTTTTTAAAAACTTTTTAATTTTTGTTTATCGTTAAAAAAACTAAAGAAAAAAATTACAAATTTCGGAACCTAGAGTTCAAACGCCGCCATTTTGTTAAAACAACATTTATTTAAAATTGTCCACAGTAGCATCTAGATAAACTAACATATTTTAAACTTCCGTTGGCTTTTTTATTTCAGGTCAGCCACTTCTTCAAAATCATGTCCACCGTAAAAAAAGCGGATGAAAGATTGGCTGATAGAAACAACTACTTTTTTAATTTTTAATATTTTTCGATAAAATTTTCCTAGTTATACGTCAAAGTGTGTCTTATTCAATGATAACAAATATGCAGTTGAATTAATAGTTTTTAGTGAAGAAAACATTCCAAAAGTGGCCCTCATTTTGATTGGATATGCTAGGCGTACCCACCCCCTTAAACAGTGAAACACAAACTGATACCTTCAAAAGACAACAAAGAATATCTTATGCAATAAACAGGAACAAGTATTCGGTTGGTCAAATAAAAAGATTACTAATATTTTTATTTTTATAGCATTTTTTATTTTTCGTTTGATTTTGTTTATTATCACCTTAACAATGTTACAATAATTAGAAGGTGTATCGATTTGCGTATCGAGTGTCTTTTATGCGCACATTGTAAGTACAAGAAGGTGATCTATATGTATATAATTATCATGTATAAATAATCGCGAATGTTATTAAAGAAAACGGTAGGAACTTTTGTCTCGCGTCAAGAAGAAAGCGCCAGGATAATCGCCATGAATCGGTGAATGTATGACGTTACCGATTACTCGGTTAGCCTTAAAATTTATATTACATATATAATTATTATAATAAGAGTAATAGCAAATAATGATCGATCATTAGTAATAAAAATATTGATACAATATAATAATAGAAATAATAATAGGAATAATAATAATAATCATAATAATGATAACAGCAACAATAACAATTAGGCCAGCAGAGTAGAGTTATTGATGACAATAATAGTAGAACTAATAATTATACGACTTACCACCTGGTACTGTCCCAAATCGATTATTCCAATTGTTCGTCAAGCTTTACAGAGCTCTGACGATCATATAAATTATTTGTAACATTGACCTTCGGAACATTATTGTTGTTGGTTGTTGTTATTGTTGTATTATTATTATTATTATTATAGGAGAGATACGACAATGTGGCTTTCGCTTCTTCGGTATCTTCCTATCTAATACGCGTAAAATAAGAAAAAGAGTGGCTAATCGGAAAAAATACTCACAACGAAGAAGTTGCACATATGTATATGCACGGTATATATACTTATATACGTATCACGCAAGCGTGAGTGTTGCGTAACGAAAAAACAAAAAAAAGAAAAGCAAAAAGTAAGAAAGATAAGAAATCTTCTCCTTTTCCTCCCCTTATTTTCATAGTGGTGGCACCTGTTGTGGCGTCTTTCTTTTTTGTATTGCTCATTTTACTCCGTTTATACCGTACACGCTAATTATAAATCCTTTTTTAACTCTGTAGTTACTCCCTCACTCACTCACTCGCTCGCTCGCTCGCTCACTCTCCTCTAATATTTGCTCGTTCTGTTTTTTTTTTATTATTTTCATAACTTTTCCTCTTTTCCTATTCCTTACAGCGTTTTTATGTCGCTCAAACGAAACGAAGAAGCGATGCAAACAAACCGGCGCGCCCTCTCATAGGGACTCGCGGTCTAACAATAATTACATCATTTTGGTAGCTGACGACTTCCCCTAATATTAATAAACTCTAGTTATCTCGATTAATTTGATTACTTCTAGAACATTACAAGTTTTAGACGCAGGCTAAACAGTTTCTAATGAATCGTGCTCAATTCTCAGAATAGATATAATGTACGTACATATTCCTTCAGCATTATATGCACCATGCAATGACTTTTACAACGATTTTCTTTTACTTCCATTTCTCTCTCATTCACTCTTCAAAGATTATCATTTTTGCATGTTCCCGCGCTCGAATATACACAACATTAATCATTTAGTTTTCCTTGTTTTTTCTCCATCATCACTCATTCTTTTTATCTTGTTTTCCCACTATTTCTCGCGCTATCATTTTTCTAATACATTTATATCACATGCACTCTTCTTCTATAACTTTTAACTTGCGTGTCTCTCCTTACCTACCTTATATACTTATTCTCACTTTCACTATCACTCTCTGTCTTTCAATCATACTCAAAATCTCTCCTAATAATTTTGCCAACTTACGAGTTAGCTTTGTACATTATGATACGCGTTATGATAACGCGTTATCGCGGATCGCCCTTCTTCTTGTTGCACAAAATTTTGTGCGCGCTAACAAAATTTTACGAAAATCATTAAACATGTGATCGGACACACCTCTCGATTGTGATAATTAAAGTTTCAGTATGTGCGCGTACGCGCGTACGTATATTAGTCCGTGTAAAATTTTGTTCGCTTACGTATACGTGTGTATCATGTGTGCATGCGTCCGAGTTTATAAAATCAAACGTTTTCATTCTTACGCGAACAGCGTTCGGGCTTTGGAACTTGGAACTATAAAAATTATAATTACGCACTTTTTATTATAACAGTAATATCTGTCGATTGTTATACTGATTGGATCGATCGACATTAAGTTCCCCCATGATGACGCTTACGTCTCAAAATACAGAAATCATAATAACGAATAACGAGTAGCGTACCCACGATTTGTATTTTCTTTTTCATTAATACCATCGAGTTCCAAAAACCCGAACACGCCGACTCCTTAGTGATAGTCAAATAAAGACTAAGAAAGATAATTTACTTTGGTTCGCTTTTCAGTTTATGGTATACGATTGGCGACATGACGACGTCGACTTACAATAGAAACCGATTTCCCAAGAACGTTAACGCCATTGTCACATTTGCGTTAATCGTGGGAAATGGTTTTCGTTACATTTTTCGGAAAACTCGAGTACCCGGAGAGTTGTTATGAAAGAAATTTTAGATATTAAATAGCGAAATAATTGTACAAGAACAGAAAATTTAAAAAAATGTCTCTACAATACAGACCTCGAGAAACATAAGTACGCTCACGTAAGTTACACAAAAAATAAAAAAAACCCAAGATACCTGACCTCGTGTAACATAAACAATATCTCGCTACTCGTTAATTTCGCTTTCTATTAAAAATCTATTTGGAATGTGACTAGGTTAACGTTGAATGTGAGTACACGGAGTGTAATAATATAATAATCGTAAATCTTGAGCAAAACATTGCGTAACTTTAAATTTTAAGCGTAAAAAACAAATAAGAGTGCGACATTAGAGAATAACTTCAAATAAGGTGACGTGTCGGCTGGATTAGAGAATAACAACGTCTCGACGGCTGTTGAGTGTTAAAATCTCCAAGGTACCGTCAACGCGTTCGGTCTTTCAGAAAAGATGCAGAGAGAAAAGTGCTACAGTAAACAAATATTTTGAAAAGAAGTGAAGTGGGGGAGGAGGGAACTAAGTTTCAAAATATAGAAATGTGAAAACGTATAAAGGTTGTCAAAATGGAGGCTTAAAAAAATAGACAGGATCGTATAAGTCTCAGAATTCCAAGTGTCCTCTGTCCGATTGAGGAAAACTTCGATTGTCATGTAAATCATCCCTTAACTTTGTGTCTTTTATTGGAATAGGGGGGAAACAGCCAAAGGTGGTTAAAGAGGAGCGAACTAGATGACGGTTAAAAAATTTCCCGAAAACAGAAAAGAAAGAAAAAAACACTAAATGAAAACAACAAATAAAATGCTATTATCACGTGTAACTTCATATACAAAAGTATATGTCTTTTTTCTCCCATTTTCAAAATCTCTACGTCTCAGTATCTGTCACTCTCCCGCTCTCAGCCTCAGCAGCCTCACCATAAATATATATTATATACTCATAAGTTTCAGAAAACAGACATCAGATTCTAATGCAACTCGGATGGCCGATATATAATATCCTTAATAAAGATCCTTATCTATTATACAATTATATACCATTATTATAGTTCTTTTTTTTCATCTTCATCCTCTCTCATTTAATCGTCTTTAATGTGTTGGACAACATACAACAGAACTTTGCATATTATTCAGTCTTGGTTCAGTCTTACTGTGTGGATGCAATCGATATTTCTCTTTGCTTTGTTACAATACAAAATATTTTTAAAAGCGCAAATGAAACAATGAATGTATACGTTGTTTCCCATGTGTGACCACGCCGTTTACATTTAACGTGTATGTAATGACATGCGTAATGAAAACTAACTCTTTTGTGAGCATGCATTTCAAATAAATTCTCGTTAATTCTTCTATTATATAATAATGGCGCTATCAATTAACTTAGGCTTTCACTCTCGCTCTCTCTTTTCTTCCACTCATTTTTTACGCCTGCATTCACATCTCTCAATCTATTTCTCTCTCTCCCTTATCATCATTGCTACATCAATTTACCTTTTGATGTGGAAATTATGCATAACTCTCCTTAAGTGCTTAATATACGCGTTTTAGTCCCCTTACGAAACGGGGAAACAGAGACACAAAATAATTACTACATATAGAAATCCCCCGTTAATCTCTTTTTTTGCGGTCTCAGAGTATATAAATCTGAAAGATGATTATATGCAGTGAGAAGAATAATCGATAATCAATTATAGAATAACATTAATAATAAAACAAGAAAAGATAAGACATCAGAACACAAGTTGCGATAATAGTAAAGAAACACGGCCGTTACTAGCTCTTCCCGCTTCTACTATAGTTGAGTAACAGCGGCGGGAGGGGGAGGGACGCTTGTTACTTCCTGTACCATCTTTTTTAGACTTTTCGTGGCAAAAAATGCCGGCAAAGAAATTCTATATATATATACGTCTTTTTCATACAATAGAATATCGTTCGATCAAGTAAATATACTATATATAATAGCCACAGTAATTAATTAGAAAATTCCCACGCTCACTCGTTCTAGATCGTTATCACAGGATCACCCGAGCCTTGGGGGGGATGATCAACCGATTTCGATATATTCGACCGTATTGCCAGATTAAATAGATTCGAAAATTAGGAACGTGAACCAATGAAACTTGGGGGGGGGGGGGGGGGGGGCTAAATTATTGATTTTAAAAACTGCCCTGAATACTTATAAAAAAATAAATTAAATAACGGAAGTGTACTTTAAAGGTGAAACACCAGATTAAGACATTTTTAAACGAACATAATAATCGTCAGCAGGAAAAAAATTATCTTGTTGGCACTCGTGATCACTTGAAGGGAAAAATAGATATTTGGGAAAAGGGAAAAAACGAATCTTTTGCTCCGTGGAGCCGTATTTAAAGTTATATTATAACGACAAAATTGTCTTTAAAAAATGGAGAATCCTTTCTCGGACCTAATTGATGATCCTAATGAACACGAGCAAAGTTACACTCTACGCGCGTCAATTACATCAAATATTAATCAATGATCTATTGATCATTCGTCGACTTTTGGTACACAGCGCCATTTTGTTTATGTATTCGTAAAAAAGAAATTCACATAAAAGGGAAGCGAAACAATACACGCATCCCATGCTTCCAGAAAATTATCTCGTTTGGAACGGCTTTCTCATTTAAATTTAAATAAAAGATACAAAATTGTGTGAACTTTGTTTCGCTTTTTTCACACGAAGAAACAAAAGAACGAACGAATGAAATGTCAGTTCTTCAATATGACTCGAATTGTCGAAAGGAATTACGAAATTACGTTTGGGATAATTAAAACAAAAAAATAGAAAACAAGAAATCGAACTCATGCCGTTGGTGGGGAATGTTCTAATTGATTTCCCACCCATCGTATCCGTCATGATGGTCGAAGTAAAAGTATTTAAAAGTCTTACGTTGGTATCTTTGGAAATATGAATGCCAACGTGAGAGGTAAGTCAGTCCTTTCATCCATTAGAACTGATAAAAGAACAAGTAGAGCACATGAAAGATATTTTGCTTTGTCCAATAACCAACAGAGAAATAATCTCCTTAATTTGGTCTTTCCTTCCAATTCAAGAATCCGCGAGCATTCGAAACGTTCGAACAGGAGTCTCGCGTATGATGGTGATGATAATAATAGTAATAGTAATGACAGTAGTAGTAGTTACTAGTAGTTTCTCAGTGTAGTAATAATAATAATAATAATAATCGAAGCAGTGATGAAGATAGAGGCCTAAACGCGTGTTACGGTATATTGAAATCATCAAGCGTGATTCAAGATGATATCATGAATTCTGATATATGAAATTAGATCAGTAGAACACGATTATTGCCAAAATCAACAACCACAATTCTACCATCAGGACTTAGTGTGATACCAGATGGACGGTCCATCTCGTCGGGACCCTTTCCATAGCTGCCAAACTTCCACTTAAGCGTACCGGCCGAATCAAATATCTGAATACGATGATTCCTTGAATCGGCAATAATGATGTTACCTTCGTCATCAATGACAAGACCCTGAGGTCTCAGAAACTGCTTAGTGCCGCTATTACCGGATGTGCTTGCGCCGCTATCGCATCCGAGGACTTTAGCGTTTAGAAAATCAGAATCAATCACGACTACACGGTGATTATTAAAATCAGTTGTGACGACGTTGCCCTCAGGATTGAAAGCGACTCCACGTGGTGAGTCGAAATGTTTCCACATACTTGGTGTTGTCTCGTAGCCATACTTACGTAAGAAAATGCCTTCAGCGCTGAATAATTGGACTCGATGATTTCGCGTGTCGGACACGACAATCTGGCATTCTGAGTTTACGGCGACATCCCAGGGGTAGTTGAATTGACCGCAACGACAGCCTTTTTCTCCAAAGCTTAGCAGGAAGAGACCCTCCATAGTGAGGACCTGGATACGATGATTGTCCTTGTCTGCGACGATTATACGACGACGACCGTCAACGGCGACGCCAGCAGGTCTGTCGAATTGACATGGTGCTGTACCATGAGTACCAAATTTCCTGACGAAGCTTCCGTCTTGTCTGAATATTTGAATGCGGTTGTTTGATCTGTCCGCTACGATGATGTTCCCGTCCTTATCGCAAGCTATGCCCCAGGGTCTGCAGAGATTTTCTCGCGCCTCACCGTCATTGCCGATCACCTTGATTGATAACTTGTTGCCATTTCCACGACCAGTTCGGACAGTCACCGGAAAGGTACTCAGTGGTATTGGTCTTCCGCGAGGAACAGGACCCAATGGGATCATTTGAGATGGTTGCTGATATATTTGAGGTGAACTTCCGCGACCACGAACCGCACGGCGATCACCGATTGGTCCAGGATTGTTGACAACGATGGATCCCAGATTTGCGATGGCGTGTACTACAGCTCCTTCAGGACCCGTGAACGAGATCCAATTTTCTTCTGGTGGTGGTAGGTTCTGACGAGTCTGACGAATTTGAAATACCTGAAACCAGAATGATAAAATGATGAATATACACAGAATCAATATAAACCCTTAGTGAAGATTTTTTCTTATGGAAGATTCCTTTTACCTCAGCAGAAGCCATATCTTTGGTGACCAGCAAGTCTAATGGATTGCTTGATAATGTTGATGCTTCCATAGACTCTCCCAATTTATCCATTGCTCTAGAGAGTCGTGCAATCCCGTTTCTGAGTCCCTCATCACGTGCCTTAAGAGCAGCAAATTTCAGCAATCGTGCCTTTTCAATTCTTCCTAGCAACTCTTTCTCTCTTGCTTCCAAAGCAGAAGCTACTCTCCTCACGCATAACATTACGTCTGCCGTAGCTTGACGTGCCTTTTGCTCTAGAGTCTCAGCAGCTATCTGTCAATTTGATAATCATGCATTATATTCTAACTGTACCACACAATCCTACAAATCACAACGAATAAGACATGCTTACTTGGACTGCATCAAGATCATCTCTCAGAGCAGTTATTCCCAATCTCGCTTCGCTCATGACCTGATTGGCCTGAACCGCAGCCCCTTCGACAGCTTCCACAAGATGGATAGTAATATGTCCATGATGATGATGTGTACCACAATCACCGCATAGAGGCCGGCTGCAAGTTTGACAATAATACCTCTGTGCATCGCGATGTATCTCGCAATAGAACGCCGTACTGGGCGGTGGTGGTGACCCAGCAACATGTACCAATGGGGGGCTGGGAATCTCTACAGGATTGGAGTGTCCCCCAGGATTTTCAAGCAGAAGATTTCCACCAAGGCGATTCTAAAATGAAGTGCATTACAAAGAATACAAAGTTGGGAGACATTTAGCCATATAAAATATAAGGAAATACAGTAAAACAAACGTATCCTTACTTGTAAACTGATGATGTTCGATATAAGTACCTGCTGACAGGCTAGGCAGGAGTCGCAGGGTGTATCGGTGCAGTCACGACACCTAGGGAGACCAAGTGTCAAACCTGGTGCACGACGGGAGTCGCAAGGTCCGCATGTGGCAAAACAATCGGTGTTAACTGCATGCAGGAGACTGTTTATAAGGTTATCGACACTGAGATCATCCGGTGATCTACCGTAACACTGAGAAGTTTCACTACTACCCGAGGATGATGTTCCTGGAGGACTGACGCTGGAATATCCGGACCTCGTAGCACACTGCCATGGCATCTTGATAGGACTCGGTTGCTGACGGGACGGTGAATTCATGAACCCCATCGTACCCCGAGTGCGTAGATCCAGGTCGTAGAACGGTGGACTCGCGAGACTCACTCCTCGATTATAATTCTTCCCATGACTCATCGTGCAACTTACAGGCAAGTCTCGAGAGCCTCCGCAAGGATTATGTCACGGATCCTACGAGATAGTTGAGCCTATAATAAAAACAAAAGTACAATAGATTTTTTATTTGCTATATCTATTACTATTTGCAATATTCATAACGCCCAATGTTATTGCCACAAATTCATTAAAAAAAAGAAAGAGTGCCATAAAAATTCTGAAGAGAGAAAGAAGAGACTGAAAGACTATAAAGACGCCGACCAGAAAAACTGAAATAATTTCATGGGTCTCCCATATGATGGCGCCAGGACGCGTCGTGTTTCCCTTAACACAATTTAAAGTTGTCATCAACTTATAGATAGCTAATACATCCAGAAATCTATCTTCTTCTTGACTCAACTATAATTCAGCCAATATATGTATACACACACATGCAAGACGCGCGCGCGCGCGCACACACACGCACACACACGAATCGGAGCATGATTATTCAAAACTGGTTACAAGGTCCCTTGTCCACCCTTATGCAAATTAAAGGAACGCAGCGTTGATCTACAGAGAGAAAGAAAAAAGACAATTGAGTAGGGAAAAAACCCGTCTGATCTACCCTCACAATTGGAATACGCATAGGTACCCATAACATAAATATAGCTATACCCTTACGGGTCGGTAGATAGAAATTGGGTCCCATGGTAGAATAAAAAAAATATATTACTACATGAAGAAACCCGCGGGACCCGAGATCCAGTAATGGTGACCCCTCCGCTTCCACTTAGAAATCAATAACCAACGAGAAAATTCGCATCTTTCGTCTTATACATACGAAAGAATACAAAGCCCCTTTTCTTATATGCGGTTCAACTGGTAGAGCGCAATAGCGTCTTGAGGCCAGAACCGGCATCTTGCATAACGGGAAAAAACCATGGGTCACCCAGATTTCAAAACTCAAACATGTCTAGTTCTTGTCAATGGTAAATATCTAAGAAAATACATGGTACCTATATGCATATACGTAAACCGCTATCTTTAACAAGAACGTAACTATAAAACGTTCTTGGAAATTTTTAATTAGTCGTACTTCTAGTAATGGAAGTGATAATGAGAATCGAGCATGAGACTAGTCTAATGGTTATTATCAATAGATATCAGATCGGTCATGTAAAATGACAGTACAAAGTGTGTCCAAGGGTAGTAATCTTTTGCTACTCCTATCTAAAAGATTATATTAAGATTCATCTTATTGTTATTTAAAGTTCAAATCCAGCATTGAATAATGAAATTTAGAAAAAGAGGGAAGACTATTAAATACTCTCTGCCCGCTTTCTGAATTACACATGAAAGGAAGTGAAAAAAAAGAATCAAACTGAACTACGTGCTAAGAAAACATGCTTCTATATATATTTATATGAAAAAACGAATGACTTTCTCACGGCAGATGTATGCATGTGCAGGACATTCGAGATAAGGGACTAAAGACAATACTATCTTCTTCTCTGATGATTTAAGTCATTATTTATGCAAGGTTTTCAAGGGCGATACGTTACTATACTATGTAGTTAGATGTGAACAATAATTTTCAGTGTCCCAACTCCTCGTGAGGTACAAAGTAAGTATTAATATAATGATGAAATATCAAATATCAAATATTATTGTCTAGTTTTCAATTGACGTACAGTCGTTAACGGCTGTGACGTACGAGAGTACGAGACGTGCATCCCAGATACAAATGGAACTAAGAGGAAATGTGGGTAAGGGATGTTTCGGGCTCGGGTCCAGGGCAAGGCACGGGCTATTGAGAGAACAAGCCAAAGGGAGTATTGCAATGCGGTGTGACGAGGCCAGCGGGGGAGGCTCGGACAGGGTCAGGATTAGGTAAGACCCAGGGTACGACGAGTGAGAAAGATGGAACAGTTGAATGAGTACAGCAGGAGGGAAAGAAAGTAAGAAGGCGCCAATCATGAAGCAGTCTTTTGCTCCCAAGAGAGCATTTTCCGGGGGGCCTTGGCGCGAGGGGGGGGGGGGCTGTAACATTTGTCGGGCAGATATACATCCTGGGCCCTTACCGCCGCCACTAGGGCTCCTCAAAGAGAAAACAACCCTATTTCCGAGAAGGAAGGAGAAGAGAAAGAATGAGCAGGGACCGAGTCGTCTTTGCGGGGCCCTACGGCTCAGCCTACCTTCCCGAGAGATGCATCAATCACGAACCTTCGGCCACTGTGTTGGAAACTCAGGTCAGCACTCTCCTTGAGGAAATCTCCCAAGCGCCATTTTTTCCGGAGCCCATGCGATTATGTAGGACCGATAACTATCCTACTTCTCTTAGTTTTTCAACCGCTCTTCTATGTTGTATTTTTCAATATTTTCAAGAATATCGATGATGACGAAAAACTGAATCCTGGACGGTTAGAGGCCCGACTGATGTTAATTGGAACACGGTATACAATTAGCAGCCATTCCAGTATCATACTCTGATCTGCAATCAAGTATGTACATAGGTGTAATCGTAAATAGATATTTTTGTAATCTGATGTCAGGGCAATGTGAGAAACACAATAATAAAGAAGCCAATTAAAATTGAATGCATCGATGCAAGTCAAAACTGGCAACAATTTTTCATTTAACAAATGCAACTTGCAAAAGCGATGTGCGAGAACAGTAAACAGAAACATTATGAATAATAAAAGCTGATAACCGTGAATCATTCTCATAGTGACAACTTTCTGCGTGGACGTCATGATTTCTACCAAAAACCACCCCATTGGACCGCCGCATCTTTGGGAACGAGGGATTGGGGGAGAAACGTAGTCAGACGAAGAGAGGAAAGACGGATACCCCCAAATTTTTCGAAACCAATAATCAATACCAAATCCACTCAACTTACTCATTCGACTATCCCCAATCCATCCCCAGATAGATGCGCTTTTACCAAACACCAGATTCACAGGGCGCGTAGAGGTCAAAATTATTTCTATGAACTCATCTTGTATTACTCATTATCAGTAATGATCAATTACAGAGAATCATTACCTCTCATTTATATACAGTTTCACTCTATTTACTAAAACCATAAAGGTATGAATTCCAGTTTCGTTTATTATTCAGCAATCAGAAATTCCTTACGGAATTATGGATTCCTCTTATTATACCCTTCTTTTTCTCATTTTCTTCAAGTTCGTTCTCTCACTCTTCTATGTTACGTGTACGAGAACCACAATAATAGTATACTAAAGAGATGTGGCTATGCAACTGCACAGGAGGGTTGTTCTTATAGGGCAACATTCCCTCGTACTACGTTTCGAGAATTATTAACGTATCAACTCTTCAGTGAATTATAGTAAACATGAAATTTGATGACATGAGCGAACAGTGACATCTGTGAGGCGGAAATTCGAAAGGAGGAGAGAAAAGAATTTTATCTCGTCTTCAAAATGCTTCAGCTCCCGAGAAGCCGCAAATCATATAGTGGGCTTCCGCGCATGAAATACTAAATCCTCTCCCCTATTCTAAAACTTTCAGAACGAAGAATGATATACAATCTCTCTATTCTCTCAAATTACCGTGGCTAAGAGTTACTATTCAAAGAGTATAAATAATACAAGCATCTCTTCTCCTGGACTATTCCAACCCCTGCGTAAAGATAACGCCACTGTACGTTATGGGTAGTCGATAACTTTATCTACTCTACAAGCTGAATGCTATACTGGCAAAACGTGTGCACTGAGAGTCTAGTCTAGAAAATTATAGATAAATTAAAGAACACAAGAATAAACGATCTTAAGAAAAAGATAATATAAGGGAATCCCCTCGTCAGCCATAAAACACAGCGAAAATAAACTATTCAAATACTAAAACGCTTCTGGAAATTTTTTTTCAAGTGTAAAAAAATTATTTGAACTTTGTGGCACCATATAGATATTTTATTACACATTTCGAAGAATAATAACAGCAAAATATTGAGTAAAGCTAGATGTGAGAAAATAAAATAGCAAAAAACCTGAGCTCAAAAGGGAAAAGAAAAAAGTTGACAAACGTGCAACTGCGTCTTGGAAAATCGTCAGAGAACCTGCCTGCGTTTCACCATGCTTGAGGTAGGTCATAGCGAAAGGAGAATACGACAGAGTTGAGTATTGGGAATTCAAGGATGGTAAGTGAAGCACGCATGACGCGTATCTGCGCAGGACGGACTGGAAGATCCCAGTAGTTCTAAGGGAAGAACGTTAAAACTATATCACAAAACTGGGGTTCTAGCTCAATACGTTAAATGAGTGCGTGGGCGAAGAAGACGAGTGTACGACTCTTCGAGTATTTTTAGTTCACTAGAGACCGACGACGATTTTCTGAAAAAAATCGGTTAAAAAAGTACGAAGAATTAAATAAAGGAAAGAAAGAGAGGAGAGAATCATATCCCACTGTGTATAAAATGTATATATATACATACACATTACGTCTATTATACTATTATGGAGTAGATACCTAAAACCAAAATATAGTTGCGTGGGGGACGGCAGGCTTAGCAACTCTAAGACTCTTTCCATTCGATTTTTCTTTTGCTCTGCTCTGCATTTAGGGAATGGTTTCGAACCAATACATTACATTGCCATATTGCCTAAAGCTATGGTCTATTTTCAAATTCTTCCCTTAGTCAAAGAAAAGATACATACCTTAATATTCTATTACTGAATAAATCTAAGACAATTTTAATTCTTCAATCGAAACGCTATAAGCTCTTCTGCATTCTGTCCTATTTGAAATACTGTAACATTATTTAAAACACTTTAAATGTCCTACAAACTTACAAGATAACTACAGACGAAAGTAAATAATACTCAAGAATTAAATCTCTCCTCTCGCCCTGCATCAAAGTTGAGATTTCACAAATGTATAATAAAGTTATTAGACAGTTAATGTTCGAACGAATTATAATCAAGCTTCGACTCAGAAGTACCAAAATGCGATTACGATTCGATTATTTGCTTCTTACACAGAGCTAAGTCCTTTCTTGTACCGAAAGCGGGTTTCCAAATAATATATATATAGAAACGTCAGCAAAGTTTACTAATCTCGTTTTCACTTTCGTCAGAGTCCAAGAGATATCGGGCAGTTCTTCCCCTTGGTTCAAATTCAACACGTTACATACATACACGCAATCTATTACTGATACCAGATACATAAAACGCATGACCCGCCTTCGCCATTTTCTACGACGAGATGATGTATACGACAGAGCAGAATTGACTGTAAAAGTTTAATTTGAAAGCTAATAATAGTAATAGAAGAAAGACTAAAAAGAACAAATAACCAAGGGGTAGATCATTATATTCTGGATCCCATGTAAATGGGTTGTCAAAAAGTTCAAAAGTGGGCAGAACATTTTCTTGTTTATTCGAAGACTGGAATGTTGACACTGGGTTCTAGAAGGGAATCGAAACTGTATTCTACACATTGTATAAATTCTAATGTGTCGTGATTTGATATATATACGTACGTAACAACGTCGTATATAAGACTGTACGAAAATCTTAACCCGATTGTTAAAATGACCTAGTGTCCAAGCCATGAAAAACATGTTATGCACAGTATATAAAACAAAGCAAAATATTACCTTACCTGTCAAAGGACTTCTCATAACACGCCGGCCGGTAGCGTGCTGCAATATATATACACCGGATAAACGATCTCACAATATAAACACACGTCGAACAATGCCAATAACTTTCACAATTATACTTATAGAAATCGCGACAAGAATCTTTATTACGTATTATTATACAATATATTTTTATTTTACTTCGATAACGCAAATATACTCTTACAGACTTTGGTGCATATATAGTTTCGCCTAACTAAGCTTCTTTCCCAGTAAGCCGGTAGTGATTAAAAACAGCGGGAAATTCAAATAGGGCCCCGAATTATTTACGTACGATTTATTATTGTTATTGTTATTATTGACTCAACTCGCGTTGATCGTATCAGCTGGTATGACAAGAGAAAAACAACCTCTCTCTTCGGTTTTCTCGTTCGTACTGAAGCTGAGTCGAGCTATCCGACATGGCCTGCCTCCCACTCTGACTTAGAGACCTTCCACCCCTCCGGGCCTCTCATCCCCACTCTGGGCCTTTTTCACCCCAATACACCTCCACTCGGTAAGTCTCCTTACACAGAATTGCTCCACCCCATAATATAACACGTACTTTTACCTATCCCTATTACAGCTCCACCCTATTTTGTGTGTGTGTGTGTGTGTGTGTAGGATAGACCCATTATCTCCAGAATGCCTAATATAAGTCCCTAGAGTAGCACCCTTCGTTTGATGGTCTCTTATACATATATACGGTGCGTAGAACTCTACCACACTTATGTCCCCCTCCAGTGTCCGATTCTCGCCAAGTTTATGTTCTGCTACTACAAAACAGCAACGGTTGGAATAACGAAATTGAACTAGGTTCGGGAAAAGATTACTAACCTTCAAAGCAATATCATCAATGGTACATACAGTTCTTTTTCTGGTTACGCAATCGACTGTTTATATAAATATACTAATTCTGTAATAAAATTCATCCCTTTTTGAGAAAAATCTTCATACACTTGTCTTAGAGAATTTCGACAAAAAGAAGTAGTAAAAGAAAGAGTTTACGATAACCGAACGAAAATATTTTCTCATATAAAATGCAATGTAGTTGGGATTCTTTGCAACTATTCTGAGATCGTTTTCATGTTTCTGCGTGGTTACTTGAGCGAATGATACGCGATGGCTGCGTGTGTTTGACAATTATATACAATAATTTTCTACGTGTGTAGATCGAACATACCTCATTGTTTTTAAGCGTATATGAGGTGTATATAGCTATTTACTATATAGTATTTAATATAGAAGATATTGTTATTACGATGAACAACCGAGAACCGGGGTCCACGAATGAACAGGCTTGCTATTTACCGAATGCGAGTCTTGATACAGGTCAAAGAAAGTATAGTACATAATAACCGATATAGGTTTGCTTCTTGTAGAACAGAATATAGCAAGATACGTATGCTAACGTTATCACAAACTCCGTTTTATTTACAATACTATTAAAATGATCCCTATTTGTAAATATTTCTAGCACTTGTAAAAGTATCTAAAAATTTATCTAAGCAATTGCGCTATTATTTAGTAGTGTTTTTAGGTTAGAAAACATATATAGGAGGCAAATAAAGAGAATTCAAGGTCACGGTCAAAGAAATGTACTACGACCTATCAATCTTTTACCATGAAATTCTGGACCATTACTATTCATACAGGTTAAGTGAATCTTGCCAGAGAATCTCATAGATAAATTTTGGATTCCTCCTGCTCAACGGTAAGCGAATTAAACGAGGAATGACAAGTCCGTGGGCGTTTGCATCCCATGGGGTTGTTGGAGATGGTGGTACGTGGTTGATACGTAGGCGGCTGTTTTTAGGAGGTCGAAGGATCGACAGCGCGTTGGTCCTATCGTTCTCATTCTCTCTCAGCGTACGTTTCTCTTGCTCTCGTAGGTATATGGATTATTTGATTGCGAGAGACCGAGTGATCCTAGGTTACCAGAGAAAAAGGAAGAGAGTATTAAAACGTAAGGGAGAATTTGTGAGAGCATGAGAGGGAGAACGAGAGAGTGGAGAGCATGCTAGAAAATGTAAACACGAATGGGATGCTGCGTGATCCCTCGATCGCCCACGACCTCCAACCTCCCTTTGACGAACAACCCCGACCCCCTAACGCCACACCATGCGGCTCAGTGTTAGGGCGCTTGCGCCTGGAAACCATGAATGGAGCCCCCGCTCGATGACGAAGAGCATCTACAGATATTGCACTTTTACTTGCTGGCATGGACTAGCACCCTCCCGTGCCATCCCGAACATCCCTTCCATAGTTCAAGGCGACCTTCAAACGCGAGTCCTGGAACGCTGGTTATTCCGAATATATTCCTGGGACATTTTACTGAATATTTTGCTATGTATGTAATAGGATTCCATTACACTAATGCAGCTTCTTAGGATGTCAACCCGCGTTTCTACCTTTGCTGGATAATTTCTAGTTAACATCTATCCTGTGTATACCTGTTCTGGCAATGGTGTCTAAAACTGTAACTATTGCTATAAACTATGATATCTGATACCGTAAGTATACTGGGTGAGGCAATATTTTTGACTATCTGAAATATCCAAAATTATTGGTCAGAGAAAAATTTGTCTACCAAAAGTTTCATAGTATAGAGAGGGCCATCAGATGGTGCTAACGATTTTTTCACAGGTGGAGGTGCTTAGGAGATTTCAAGATCATGTTCATTTTTTTTCAAATGGATGAAAATGTTTTATTTCCTATGATATAGTACTCATCTTTCAGACGAGTTCAACGACATTTGGTGCAAGATATTTAAGGACACGAATAGGTGAAATAAGATAAAAGGTGACCATTAGTATCGATGCAATATTGTTGTCTTCTAATTATTGATTTACTCGCCCTTATAATTTATGAACTCCAATAGTTTCGGAGATATTTCGGGTGATCAAAGTTACTGCCTCACCCAGTATATAGCATACACACGTCATAGTAAACCTACATCTATATGTAAACTAATTTGTAATAAATATGGGTATTTCAGAACTAGTCCATCATAATCCTTATTTTGACACTCCTAACCTAACCTCAAACAAATTGTCCAGCGTTAATTGTTATCAATGCCGAATATCATTTTTTTTTTAATACAAAATCACTAGTAGTTCACAGAGCTCAAGTAATCCTCCAAACATAATTTACAGAAAGAACCGCCGGTAAGGAGAGCTTGCAACATTTATTTACACCGAAACGTCATGAGTGGGCGACGTAGGGTGAACTGCTCATTGACGAAACACCACCCAATGAATGAATAAAATTTTGTTGTACTTTTTTCTACAAAAACGTGAATAAGTAGATATGCTATTTCGTTTTTGTAGAAAAAGAAGTACATTTGTTGTCGTAGGTGGGAGATTTTCGCTAAATAGAAATTTTGTTCATTGGGTGGTGTTTCGTCAATGAGCAATTCACCCTATATCTCAGAAAATATATCTCCTATTCTCAAGCTCGCAGTGGTACCCTTATCCTTAATAAAAGGTATTATTGTATTACTATAATCATACTAAGGTGTTACAATATTATAAAGATACTAATGTTATACAGTATAAAAGCGACGCATAACAATTCTCCAAAAATATCAGAAACCCAGATTATATTCATTCAGCGTCAGCAGGCATCGCGGTGGAATTAGCTCCGCGGTCGAGTTCATGAATGGACGGAGTGGCTCCGTCATGAGTGAGAGAGAAAGGAGATTCGCAGGACGCTTTAACGATCGTGGCACGGATCGTGAGGAGACTCGTTCTACGTGGGGTGAACTTGGTGGAAGTGTGGGTGCGTCGCGTGTCCATGCGTGATGGCGTAGGACGTGAAGAGGAAGGGAGAGAGGTAAAGAAGAGAAAGAGGGAGGAAGAGTGAGGAATGGTGGGAGTGACGGAGGGGTGGCAATGGGCGTCGATGAACGAAGCTCTCTTGACATCGCGTGGGAGCTTTCAAGGTCACCCCAAGAGCAAAACTACGTAGTACGACGCCTCCGTCGCGACGCCCTCGCATAAACCGGGTATTGTATATAGGTTTACCCACCACAGGCACCTTCATCCTGAATATACTTCTATCAAGAATCGTAATATTATCGCCTTTACTAAGAGGTGACGCATAACGCATTTTCATGCACTTTGTACGACTATTCTGCTATTAGACATTCTCGGAGGTCTTGTTGATAACTACTGATGATGATTGTGGTATTACTATAGGGGACTGTAATTGGTTTTAGTCTGACGTGACATCTCAGATTCAATATGGCTAAGGTTATATTTTCATGTGGTCTTATTAACGGCACGACCGCGTTTCATTGATGGGTTTGTGTTCTATTAGAATATTTTGTATAATTTTTATTGTGTGATCTGATGGGTACCTTCTGTTATTCGAGTGGTATAATACAGTTTTCTATTATGCCGTTGTTGCTCGCTGAGAACAGCTCTATAAAATTGTGCGTCCTTTTCCACAGTTTGATATATATATTATTTTGTCATTTGTGTAAGGGTGAGAACTTTGATTATAGTTTTTTAGAGGCCTGTTAACCCTAGAATGCCTATGCGGGGTCTAGGAGACCCTGTGTATTTTTACATTTTTTTGAAGTGTCCTTTTTCTGCGGCTCACATCTTTGAAAATATTTATCGAAACTAATATTTTCATATAATTTTTTATTTCTCAGACTCTAGTCTATCGATTAAAAGAACAGACAATAAAATCCAATAACTACGGCCAAAATAAATGGAGGGTATACCAAACCCTTGATAGGCATCAACGTATACAAAAAATATGATAAGCATTCTAGGGTTAATACAAAACATCAGTAACACCGACTTCACCAGAATTATTGGTCCGTTAAGCCGATGTATTAAAGACACTCCAAAACAGAGTTTATGTCGGTTGAAACGACCTGTGGTTGGATTAGCCGGCCTAGAGGTGACCTTAAAGTTTCAGCAACCCCCATTACCTGAGGCAGAGTTCGCGCACCCTTCCACCCACAATTTTTGAGAGCCGCGAGACCTCCACTCAATTTCCGTCAGTAAACGAAACAAGTCTTAAGTCCTTATTCGATGGATACGATTGTCTGTTGAGGCGACGGGGAAAGTCAATAATCAAAAAAAAATTGTACATCCACTAAGAAAGTTGAAAAACCGTATTATGAGGGTCCACAGGAATATCATAGATTGAAATATATTCATTCCATAAATTGACTGCACGAAAAAAAGTAACAAATAATATACAGATTATAAGAGACCAGTACCTCTGTCGATTTCATAACAAAAAATAATATTCTTCATAAATTATTATGCCTTTCCAATCGTTAAGCACTCCGGCTGATACGTATCATAATTTCGATTTTCTATCGAAGCCAAGTATACGTAGAAGATGATTATTCCACGCAATTATTCCTAATTTTACCTCATATAGCAATTGTAAATATAGAGTCGTCATATAGCGATTGATCAATTATTAAAGACGCTCTTCACTAGAAGCTGGATTTCTACCAATCTGTTGTATTAAATAATTTATAGAAATATGAAACCAAGGTATTAAAATAAGTAGTAATCTCTACGAAGATATAAAAGCATTTCCATGCATATAATACTTACCCCTTTTAACGAGCAGACTCTCCGCTGTAGAAAAAAGGGTGAAATTACTTTATGCTTATATAACTTGAGTTCGCGCTAGTGAGTTAGTTTCTAAAAAAATTATAATCCTCTAGGATTTACATTATTCCAAGCTGCAAAACTCATTAGGGAGGAACAATTTTTTTTGCAAGTCGCTCCCTTTGACGGTTACTACAAGATTATTAGGGAAAAAAGGACTAGTCCTTTTTGTCCTTTTTTTTCTCAGCACCTGCAGGTGATACAAAGTATACAAGGATTATGCGCAGCATCCGAGACCATTGAACACGCTGCGCAAACGGTTGTACTAGAAGGAAAACGTGTAGAGGGTTGAAGAAGGAAAAGATGCATTACCCTCAAAGTAAGGTATAGTCCGGCCATGACAACAGTTCAATTTTGAGGGGACCTATTTACGTTTCGTTCCGTAAGGAGATGGCCCCTCAATGTGGAACTGATATCACGGCCAGACTATAGACGAAGTAGTCTGGGGATGATGGCGAGAGGAACAGAATGGAGAACAGAATGGAGTTGACGGTCTAATGAAATAAATACCGCGGTGAGGATAATTCTGTCGGCATATTCACAGGGGTTGTTTTCGGTAACGATTCTGTGGACGTTTTCATTCCTTTTTCCCAGAGGGCTCACATTCCTTTCATAATTCAAACTATAATATATTGCTAAAGAATCGGAAGATTCCTGGAGCATGCAATATTTGCTTTTCAGGAGGTCCTAATGCAGAATTAGAATAGGACACATGAGTTTGCAGAACAACGTATTAGTATACAAGGTGTCCCATTTTAATCTTTCCATTTGATTATTTTCAAAATTATTAACGACAAAAAATGTTTCAGATGAAAATGGAAGGGTTTCGAGGGGGACGTATTTTGATCAATTTGATTTCATTCTGGGTGGAGGTGCCAAAAAAATATGAAGGTGACCATCATTTTTTTAAATGGAAGTATCCATTTTGAAACTATTACAATTGTAGTTCACCTCAAGGCGAACTCAACGACCATAAACACTTAAGGAGATCTAGTGGCACATTAGTAATAAAAATACCAAATTTTTCGTGTTCTAAAATACTATACAATATTATCACAGTAATTAATCCCATAATTTTGCAGATATTTTCACGAAAAATAAGAATTATATTTCAAATATTTGTATTTTTGAAAGTTGTAATAAATTATAATTTGAATCCGTTGTACTTCCGATTCATATACGTTTAGCGAAATAGCATGAACAGTTAGCTGATTACACGCATGACATGTTTACATATTTACTACATCGTAGTTGAAAATATCTTTAAATTTATAATGGTAAACAATTATTCATTTATTATTGATAAATGATGTCAAATCGCGAACAGCTGTTCCACTGCGACGTTGCCAGTTCGACGTTCACAACAGGAAGTTTGAAATCAGTTTACATAAACCTATAAATCGGATCATAATTAAAGTGTAATTTTACTTTTATCATTCTGGTAGCCCTATATTTTTATCGTCTTAATCGAAAAAGAAATATTTCCTGAATTCATGATATATTAATAGTAAAGATCTCTAGCATTTTTGCATCTGAATTAGTGAATAAATTACGTCCCCGCTATACGTTTGTTAGTATTAGCTTTAAGAACCCAATCTTCGATATAAATTTCTTTTTTAAAAGTTTGGTAATTTATCTATATTTTTTGTTAATATGAAAGCTTGATTCCGCTTCAATAATTTAGCAAAAATTGGAAAAATTCTCCAATAAATTCATTTTTAAGTGGATCTCCTTAAGCTCATTCAAGGTCATGGACAAAAAAGGTTGAAAAACAAAATTTAGCGTAAATGCTTGAATGAGCATCCACGGGCATCAATACACATCCTAATTCACTCCCTGAATAACCTTTCGATCTCTGCTAAGGTATTTGATAAGATGTTACGACAGGCAACTATTATTCTTTTTTTCAACTCGTTTAGTGTTGTACGTTCAATTTGGAAGATCTCATTTTTTGAGTAACCCCACAAGAAAAAATCTAAGGGAGTTAGATCTGGCGATGATGGATTAGAACGCGTATGTGATTCCAACACGATGGTGCTCCTGGTCATAACGCGAATCGCGTATGTGATACTCTGTACGAGCAATATACATATCTGGGGCGTTGGATTGGACGGCGTGGGCCTGTAGAGTGACAGCACGATCGCCCAGTCTAGCTTCCTCAATTTTTTCTTAATGGAAATAGCCACTGCTACTTTTTTCCATTTAACATTTTTTTCACTAGATATAATATTATTTTTTCAAAAGGATGTAATATTTACTGTATTATCTGAGACTCTCATGGAATATATACAGTATACTGGGAAAAAATATTTTTTTCTAACGCCGTAAGAATATTCATGGTAGTCAAAGATAAATATGTTAGTTATCATATAATGTATAAATGTTTTTTGATTTACCCGGTTTATTAAGATATATATATATTCTAAATAGAAACAAAGGAAATAGAAAAGTGTACCTACCCAAAATTCAGTCTAAAGCAGAATGATTATCTAGTCAACTAAAGGAATTCGTACATCGTATCCGCTCGTCTGGTATTCGTGCGCGCGCGCGTGTGTGTATACATACATACGTGCATAAAATACATACTACCCGCGCTCTGAGGACAACAAATTTCCTCATTTTCAGATCTGCTTTTAAAGAGATCATTGAATTTTGAGAATTCATCTGTCCGCTGTAGGACCCATCTGTTCTTAAAATCGATATACCCCATTGATTCTATTGACACTGCAGCCTATTCAGCGAAGATGAAAATAAAATGCCCCATAACCTGCCGCAGCCGAAATAGGAATTTCCTTGAAATGAATTTAAGGGATGTTGAGACCCCGTATCGCTAAGTCTGAGAAGCCTCAAGGATACCATCTAATATCTTATTCATCACAAGACTGGGCTGTTATGAATGCACATCAAACTGAGCATCTAAAAATACGTAAGTTAATATAAATATTTATATACAATATTTCTAGAGAATTCTAATGTATAATCTAAACCTCGACTTTCCTATGCGGAATTTCTAATTTATAGGAATAATAGAAAGGTTTGATAGATAAAAATGAGGAAATAACGTCAAACCATCTAGGGCGACTGAATAGGGATGGTGATGTTAGTAATTTCTGCAAGAACATCGACAAAATGGACGCTATTTATTTTCCTTTCTGTTTTCTGTTCATGACACAGATTTCGACCGAATACCTAAAACTCCGGGTAAATGCTTTGCATTTCCATCTCGCAGCACCTGTGCCAGTAGCCATACGAGAAGTATATTGCCAGACTTGAACTGTCAAGATATTTTCTTGTTTGTGCACATTACTGTGAAAACATAAATGCGTTGTCAATATTTAAAAAATTTGCAATATTTACTTTAGTCTAGTTTAAAATATTAGCTTACATTTTTAAAAAGAACTTCATTGCACAGCTTTAGTAAGAATTAACCAAAAGAAAGATATGACCGATGCAATAGGAAGATATGTCCTCATCTTTTGGGAGAGTGCGTCACCAACTCAGACGGTTTTGTATTCACGACAGGTTCTCAAATAAGCAAGGCCCCTTTGCTTAAAGTTCGCCTTAGAAAAGAAGATGAAAATCTTACAGTAACGGTCTAGTGTCCGCCCACAGTTCGAATCTAACGATGTTGCCAACACAGTAAAATCACTCCGAGTGCCATGTTCCTTGACAGGCTTCAGAACGCTTTCGTGGCTACTCTAAATATTTTGCATAGAAAATAATAAAATTACTCAATTAAGAATAATAATAATAATAATTGGTACCTCATCGCAATTCAGACATCCATATCGTATACTGTGTGAAGAATATTAGAGATATGGAATGCCACAATGACAGGACAACTATTCTTGAAATGAACTCTATACTTAGAAATGACCTATACCTGTGGGAGAGAGTAATGCCGATGCCTTTTGTCGTTTACAAATTAAAATGAACGGACGACAAACACTTTCTGCGGATACTGTTCGAAAAACACGCAGATGTTACTCTCGGCTTGGGCCCACTGTCCAGGGTCCCCTATTTATTGGCATTCTCGAGAAGGTAGGTTCTTTGCGAAAAATCGATAGAATTCGTACTTACATCTGAACGATGGAAAAGTTTCGGAGAAGATGCAGAATCATAGAATAACACAGAACCAAAAATAGAAACTCATTTTTTTTAAATGCAAGTTTTAAATGTCTTACTGATTTACAGACTCGGTCGAGTGTCGCGCAATATAATATAAAATCCAAACGAACCACAGGGCAGGTCAGAAAACGACGTAGAAGTGAATGACAGAAATATAACATGAATGAATTACATTTATGAGCAATAGACGTTTTTTTAAATAATTTCCTATATCGAAAGAACGTACCAGAGGATGAACCGGATGCCATAAGGGAGGAAAGAGAAAACATGCGTCACACTTCAGAGAGAACGGTAATCCGAGGCGTTCTATCCCTGAAATAGTCGATGGTCAGTTTCTAGATGGGGCCCTCGGCTTGATTTACAACAGTTGCCAGGCATCAGCGGTCTTCTCAGGTCCTTCCGGGGCCAAGAGGGTTTTGGAAGGCCTGGGGAGCACCTATGGCACCGAAAAAGGAACCCTGACAACCAAAAATGTTCTAACACTTGAAGCAGAAAACTCCAGAAGGGACCGTCGATGTAATAAAGGATCCAATCTTTACCCGCTGAAGAACAATAACAACACCGTTTTACCTCGAAGGATTTCTGTCGACCTTTTGGCCACCAGGCAGCAAATAATGCAAACGTGCAGTAAAAGCAGGTACTCATTAGGCAGGATTAAGCAACCCTTAGGTGCACTAGAAGGTGTGTACCTGAAATAATTTCCAGTACTTTTGGTTAACGGTAAATTTTTACTAAAATAAATTATTTTTTAATATATTTAAACTAAGTATAGAAAACGCAGTATAAACATTAATTTTTTTCTATGTCTCAACTAATCCTATAATTTAAGACATATCTAAGTAAGTAAAATACATTAAAAAATACATATAATTGTATTCGTTAAAGTGTATTTAACTATGTTACCAGTCTTCTAAAATGCTTAAATTATATTTGGTTTCAGTTTTTGAGTCTCAAGTGGCAAGGAGATCGACAGGGTAGTAGTAAATAAAGGCAGAACCAGGGAGATAATGCAGGTATGATGTGCTGCGCAGAAACCGGGAGGCATTAGACGGCTTTTCCAAGAAGGACTCCCAAGAATATTAGGCCCATCCCGAATTTCTTTGGTTCCAGCATCCATTTCACAGCTCCCATTACATGCACTCTTATTCGTATTACTTTACCTGTACGCGCTCGCACATAAAACATCACTACATAATAATGTACATGCAGAAATATGTACATTGCAATACATGTTCATGTCCATTGCAGAAGTTCATTCATTCGCTGTCCTTCAAAATGGAATGCATTTTCCTTTTGTAAGGTGAAAAAGGGTACCATTGAAAAAGAGAATACGAAATAGACAAGGATAGAGAGAGAGAATGAGACAGAAAAAATGTAAGATATTTCTACACAGTACACCTCGTAATGCACCTATGTAAATCCAGGAAAACCTTTATAATCCGTTATGAATTGTAAGACCTCTTCTTCTTTGGGAATTTACTACTAGTCTTTTAGGTAATATCTGACTACTGAAAGTTAGATCAGTATGAATATTCAGTTGTCAAACAATATAAGTATAAAAGATTGCTCGAGTAAAGTGGGGAGCAAAAATGCCTTCCAAAATAATTACTGAAAAAAACTGCTACAATATTAATAATAAGGAAGGCATTATTGCTCCCTGGTGTACTACTCCGGGAAATTTATAAATTAGGAATTTCTGTAGATATCCGAAAAATTATATTGGATTCATTTTCTTATAATTTAGGATGAATTAGGTGGTTACGAATGAAAGGCGAATAAAGAATGTAGTCTGTTAATAGGGCATTAAATAGTGTAACCTACAGTGCATCCGCGAGATCAGTGCGTTTTTGAGGGGGCCACGTCCTTACGGGTTATAACGTTAAAAAATCCTTTGAACGTGACACTGAGGCCAGTTATAGAAAAGTCTAGTAATAGAGGGAAAAAAGTGAACGGTAGACGAACGTAGATTAAGAGACCCTTAAAATAAATAAAAAGGCTGAAATTTTAAAGTACTGAAACTTTTATTAGAAAAAGAATAGTTGTAGATTAGATAATGATAACGAGTACAGTGAGACGGTCATCCCTTAAAACGTAGTTCTGGTTTTTCTGAGCTTAAGGCTGCTTTCAGCTAGAACTATGTGTGCAGACGTACACTGAATTGTCACGTCAGAAGCGAGGAAATCTTTACAACCATTTTTTTCTTTTTTTTTCAATTAATTTAATACATTATTGGTTTAGCCACCTTCCTTATGCGACAAGGAAGCTGGGTCATCTGGATTTATAATTCACAAAAATCTTGTCTTCAAGAACAATATCTAAGAAGAAACCAACCTGTCAAATCTTCATGGTGGCCGCCATTACGCTGCTTCATTTTCATAATACATCCTCCAATACTAGTTTTTCGAATTAGAACATGTGGTACATTTAAACGCAGATGACCCGTCTTCCGTGTCATATAAGGAAGTTCGCTGAACCAATAATTGGACGAATAATTGAAAAATGCAGGAGAAAAACGGTTGTAAAAATTTCTTCGCTTCTGACGTCACCGCTCCGTGTACGTATGCACAAATAGAATAGCCTTAAAAATACATATCAGTTGAGGGCGCGGGCCCTTTCCTCGATATTTGCTTAGGCTATGATCTCAGGTTATTCTCCAACAACAGAACATTAAAAGTAAGTTTGAAAATACATACGTTCCTTCGACTGATAGAAGTTTCACCAACGGTGAAAACCTGGTGCAGTTAACATTTTTTCATTTGATAAAAATTAAAAGTTCTCAAATAATATTGAGTCCAATATTTTAGATATTTAAAGGAAAATACTGAGGGACGTGTTACATGTTCCCTTTTAAGGACCTAAGCTTAGTTCATTGACAAAAATAACCACTTACATCAACACTTAGTATACTCGAATGGTGTTCGTACCAACCGCTATAACACCGTTATCCTGTAACTCTTTCAATGAGTCCTCAAACATATCTCGAGTGATTAACTGTAAGAAAAAAAATTTGATAACGAATTCGGAAAATAATCTTGAAAATAGATTCTAATAGGTTTTCAATTACTCAACTTGTGTCGACTTTTGCCAATACAAAGTCTCGCTAGTCGCTGGCTTAAGCGGAATATTTTCGAAATTACCAATGCTGTAGCTTTGTGTCGACACAAGTCAACACAAGTCAACACAAGTTGGGTAATTGAACAGCACCCACAATGAAGTTAAAAAATTAATTGAAATTACCACACGCGATTTTTCCTTTATTTCATTGAAAATTTTCTGGTAACTCAATGTAGATTTTCCTTTTGATTTTATAAATTCTTTAAGGGAAGCTGTGAACTGGACTCTGCGCTTTCTAGCAGCTGCTGTCATGCCAGTTGTAAGGATGCTGACGTCAATTTTTCCACTCATGGGATCAGTAGCTGATTGTTTCAACGCCTCACGATGTAACCTGTTGGTAATTGAACTTTTTTTTAATGACAAGAACTTAATATTATATAATTTCAGATAAAAAGACTTACCTCCATGCTTCCTCGACATCCTCTACCTCGACGGTGTTGCTGAATCGCACCTTGGCATGAGCTTCTGCTAATCGGATAAGAGATTCTAGTTGCCTAGGATACGCTGTGATTTGTCCACGTCCGCTTCCTACTCTACGCATGTCTACATATGCTTGAACAAACCTTTGTTGAGCTTCCTCGCTAAGAGTTGGATGTACGTGTTCCTTAGCATAGACTATGTAATCACGGAGAATACTCATATCCACGAGATCATCCTCTTCCTCAGGAGGTGTCCCATAATACAGAGATACCATGTGACGAGCTAATCTTCTGTCAAATAATTCATTCTGAGGATCCAACATCAGGAAAATTAGGTCAAACCGGGATATCAGCGTGTGGGGCAGCATGACGTTCTCAATAACCTACGAAGTGCAACAAAAATTAATTAGTTTAATTATATAATAGAATACCGACCATGTCCTACCGTCTTATTCTTGTTCCATTGGGACTCGCAAGGGTTAGCAGCTGCTAATATACTAGTCCTGGCATTCAGTTGACAAATAATACCAGCTTTGGTGATGCTAAGTGTCTGCTGTTCCATAACCTCGTGTAAGACGGAACGCGTATTATCATTCATCTTATCAAATTCATCAATGCAGCATATTCCATTATCAGCCAAGACGAGTGCACCAGTTTGTAGAACCAGCTGACGAGTCTCCGGATCTTTTGTAACATAGGCGGTAAGGCCTACAGCACTGGAACCCTTCCCACTAGAGTATTGGGAACGCGGTACTAGATTGTAGACAAATTGTAGAAGCTGAGATTTGCTAGTACCAGGATCACCGCAGAGGAGAATATTTATTTCCGCACGGAAGTGCATCCTCCCTGCAGAAGTGTGACTCTTCTTGGTACCACCAAAAAGCTGAAGTAATATTCCCTTCTTGATGTCTTCATTATCATATATACTTGGAGCAATATTACGTGCTAGACGCTCGTAGACGTCCTCTTTCTGGGACAGCAGCTTCAGCAATTCAACCCTGTCTGGTGGAAATGCGTGATCCTTACCCTCTTGTATCTCGTACAGTCTGTGCAAAAGAAAGTAGACATCTTTATGCATTAGTTCAGAATTTAGAAAGATAATGCTTAATGTTATAGATAAACATTTCAGAATATACCTCTTGGAATCTTGCTTCCTAAAATGAACCACGTCGATATGTGTCTTATAGACAGCACGAATATTGCTTTGCCTTGGATTAATTGGTAGAGGAAGTGCACGGAATATTCCTGTAACCGCGACTCTATCGCCCGGTGCCAGAGCATCCACGTGATCGTTATGAGCGATGAGAACGATTGTATGTGGTGCTTGACCAGCAGGCATATCGTCGGGTGATTCCTGAAGCTTGACCACCTGCTTGTCTGAGAAGTGACTACGGTTATGCACCAATGAAAAGCAGTAGTTATTATTGCAATTAGTACAAACAGTAGGTTCTGCAATACGGCCTCTATCGAGCTCTACCATTGTGCTATACGAGCACACGATGCACTTGAAGAAGGCTTCACGCATTTCCGGTATTACATTAGATGTCCTGATTACCATTCCTGACATAGTGATAAGCTGATCGATATCCTCAGGATTCAATTGGCGCATGTTCTTCGTTTTGGCGACGTTGAATGGACGCACTTGTATTTGGTGCTCTAAAACAGCTGCAGGATACTTCTCGAAGAACATTTCATTCGCAGCCATATCCATTGTAGGAATAACTTCTTGGGGATAGCAGACAAGTTGTCTATATAATTGTTCATCAAACGCTTCTAAGTGAGCACAATTTATATTTAAATATGGTTCCTCTAGAGTATGAATTTCATCCAATTTTTGTAGGTATAAAGGTTCAGATAAATCTAAATTTTCTGGTAGTTCATCATTTTCTGCATCAGGATCAATAAAACGTTGTATGAAACGCTTGAACTGTTCTTTGCAGTGGTTCACTACAACGTTTGTTCCCCAAATAACAAGTTGCAGACCTGCATTCTCACTCTCTGAGTTAATTGGAGTCTGTATCTCCTCAGGAATTGGTTCGGCTAGATTCACTTGTCTCATACGCTTATCTGTTCTGATGTCTGGCCTCTGTCTTATCGGAGTACCACGAATCCCACTGCGAGGAGTACGTATGGACCCTAAAGAACTAGGAGTACCATAATTCAAAGGAGAGGAAAGATCTATTTCACTTATCCCTGCAGCAATTGGACTTGTTTGAAGTATACGGTTTGGAGATGATGCAGGAATTGAAGATGGACCATCCGAAGAGGCAGCAATAGTCTCCTGGGTTTGCGTACTGCCCCATCGTAATGGAGTATCAAT
This sequence comes from Pachycephus smyrnensis, assembly GCA_030142225.1. NCBI lineage: Eukaryota > Metazoa > Arthropoda > Insecta > Hymenoptera > Cephidae > Pachycephus > Pachycephus smyrnensis. The sequence goes on along the minus strand of JARQST010000307.1, from coordinate 15,556 downwards.
AGAAACATTATTGGCTCCTCTTTGTGGAGTGTCTATAAATTATTCATAAAAATCACAATTATTTTAACCCCAATTATGGATATAGATCGTTTATCTATTTTGCACAAATGTTCGTGCATCAGTAAAACAGAGTATAAGTCAATGAGCACTAACCTGCCTTACTGGGAGTTACATTTCTTCTTGGTGTACCCTTGACTGATGGAGTACCTTTTGAATTCGGTGTTTTCGGTTGACGTTTTGGAGTTCCAGTTCTAGAATCCGTGTCATCTAGATGTAACGGTGTTCGAGGACGTTTCATAGGACTCGACATATTGATAATAATTCAGAATCCTCGGTATCTTTCGTCGTGCTTCTATACATGTACCAACCGCATTAAGCTGGTTTTCCCGCTAAAATGAGACAACTATCGATTAGTCAAGAAATGAATTTTTTTATGGGGATATATCGAATAAGAATCGTAATGTTCTATTCGATAAAAACCGTTACATCCACTTTTGAACTTTCGACACACCATTCATTTCTATAAAACGAAGAAAATTAATATTTTCAACTTCTATTCATAAGTATAAGTGTAGCAAACATCGTTGTATCTTTGGGTGCGTCCGATTCACTCAAAGCGCTGCAAGTATCGTTGTGTCCCTGTTTACTCACATGCAATAGAGTAAACAGAATGTGAAGACTGAGAAGACACAACTATGCTCGCAGCGCTTTAAGCGAATATCGGAACGAACCCTTTATTAGATGCATGACAAAAAAAAAGTAAACAAAATGATGTTCACATCACTCCCAATAAGTTTTGCAACACACCCCGACAGCGTATACGATTATACCATTATTTTTATCATTGTTTATTTTCCGCATTCATACTTGAATTGTAATGACTATATACAAACTAATTATTTTCAATTATATCCTGAAAAAAAAATGTTTACACAGTATCCAACATACCACTCGCAGATTTATTTAAAACTAATACGACAAATAATATTAATGTCGAGTGAAAAATGAAGTGTTTGTAGGAAAACTGTCGCTACGTCACGACGAGGTACATCTTCTTTGTCCTTTGGTGGCTTTATTTCACCGATGCCCGTTTCCTCCGACGTTGATCGGAGTTTAAACTTTGGTTACCTTATCTCAAAACTATATAAAAAAAATTGAACCAGGTTTAAACCACGTCGGTCGAAACGGGCACAAGAGGTGCATCACACAATGTACCTTAAACGTTTCTCTAGTATTCCGAAAACTGTCATAATCCATGCTTTAATATATATATATATATTTCTTTTCCAATTTTAAGCTGTTTTATACAAGTAGTTTAGTGATAGTTAGATTAATTATGAGATCAAATGTTATAAAATATAGTTTGAAAACGCTTACAGCTAGATGTAGAAAATCAATCACGAATTTATCGTAAACTTTTGACAGAGAAAAAACATTCTCTCGCAGTAAAACGAACCTCGCTGTTTTTGTTATCAAAAATGCTAGCATTAGCGAAGTGTTTTACAAAGTACACTAGATACAATTTATGTTTCATTTATCCTACTTGAATGATCCGAATAAATTTAGACCTAAAGCATAATGTAAATTAGATTAATTAACATATCACCCGAATCGCATCTGCGCGTTTACCACGACAAGCATTGCATATGTCACCTCGTGCTTGCGCTTAGTCTTCTCAGTAAAGAAAACACGACGAAGTTCTCCAATTAGCTGGGACGCAGTTTTTTGATTAAACAAAAATAGTATAACTAGCACCCTGGCAAACAAGGAAGCCAAGGAGAAATGAGGAAGGGAGGGGGAGAAACAGCATAGGTTCATTACGGAAATCGCATTCCAGGATGGCTTATTGCTGAAGAGTAAATTCAATTCATGATTCTTCCGAGACTTGCAATGGCTCCTTATAATAAAGAAAACAAAAATGAGATAATCAGGCAAGAGAAGAGAGAAAAACGAGATCGTTACGTGAATTATGAAGCGAGCCATTACATACCTAAAAATACACATATGTATAAACATTTCTTCTTTGCACGAAAGTCTATAAAAATGATTATTGATTCGATTGGCGATACGATCACCAGGTTCCTGTAGAGTGGAACGTGAGCCTGTATCGTCATTCGTGGGGCATTTCTGATTCAGCACAGAAATTCGAACTCCTTGCCATGAGTACAGTCCCCATATAACGTGGTTCTTGTATTATTAAACGCGACTTTGATTACAATGGTACTCTATTGATTCTGCGTACGACGTTCACCAATGATGTTCTCCAGCTTCCTTGTGACGAATGGAGTCGTCATATTTTTCTTTGCAGGAGAATGCTCTACTGAAGTCATTTCGATATCCGTATCATCCGATAATAATCTCTTGCCGACAGATTTCTTAGCGTCGACGGAAATCATCATCTGGTTGATAGCCTCCAGATCCTAGAAGACATACATTAGATGATTAATCCTTGAGTATATAATACTTAGTTTTTAAAGTCTTTGTCATTACTTTGGCAGGACTGCGACCTAGTGAATAACTCAGCTGTGGCGCTGGCGATGCTGTGATTGCTGTGGGATCCAAAGTCCTGGTGGTTACACTGTTTGTGACACGTCTAACTGGAGACCTAGCACTAGGTTTAGATTGCGGTAATGGACTGAGGGTTAGGTTCATAACACCACCCCGAGACCAGCCAAGTTTGTTCGCAACTTCTTTGACCTGTGGCACGTAGACAGTGTTGTAGAATTTAATAAGGTCGCCACGAGTCTCGGGTCCGAAATTACGCGACGTGCCAGCCATATTGGTAGGTGTTGGTGGTGCGATATTATTTCTCTGATCCATCGAGGCTTCGCCGTTTCTAGGTCTGTCTGATTCGCTGTTGCCATTTGTTTCATTCTTGTCGATAAGAACTGATCTGTAAATATGAGACTCGGCCTGGGGTTGAAACCGATAACAACGCATAATTTCCGTGAAGGTATTTCTCTCCATCTTCGCGAGTTTACATATCACGTAAACAGCACACATAAGAATCTGATCCAAGTGCCGGTCCTTCATAAGTTGAGTACGATCCTTCACAGAGTACTCAAAAATTGTCCATATCTTTTTTTTCATCTCCTCGTCGACGATCTCCAGAGACTTGCATAGATCCTGCATACGTATACTGGATAGATTATAAAACTTTCTGAAGAAGAGCGCCAAAGAGCCCGTTCGTCGTGGTTTCGCTGGTTCTCTGTTCACTATGCTTGATTGGATTGGCGTGCTACCAGCTTGTGGCGTTGACGTCTTTGGAATGGTTATCTGGTGGTCCGGTAGTGTTAGAAGTATTCTTTGATTACCATCAATCGTTACGACCTTTGGAGACAAGACACTTTGACCTCCTACTCGTAAGACACTCTGTCCACTGATTCTACTATCAGGAAACAGTCGTTTCTTAGCGACACCTGAAGCAGCTACAGGAGACTGAAATCTGATAGAAATTTACGGTGAATCTCAAAATTTTATAAATTTTTCTCGTATCAATAAGAGACAACACAAACCTTTCAGAAGCGGATGATATTGGACTTTGCTGAACGTCATGCTGAGTCCCACGGTCCAGAGCGAGTCTTCTTAAAGCAGGTTGACCTGGTGTATTGGGATCAAAAGTATCTGCGTTGCCCGATAAAGTAACTTCTTCGTTGCTCGGTACACCACCTTCTGCATTTCCTATAGCAGTCCACAGAGGACTGTCGCTTTGCCAAGCGAGTGACTCTATAATTTTCTCCTCGATGTGATTCAGGTGTTTCACTACGTCGCGCGACAGTCCTTCCTCGTCCCTGACGATGATTTCTATAACCTTGTAGAAATAGTAGGCTTCCAAATTTAAGGCTGTCAGAATCCATGGGAACACCCTGTCGCTGTTATAAGAGTAGATTACTATTTCCAGGCAACAGGCGAAAAGGCACCGGTGGAATATTTCATTTGAAAGCAAATTCTGGACAAAAATAACAGGAAATGAATATAATTCCCATAATATGCATTATCATTTAAAAAAATTCTTTATCAGTTCCATCACTTACTATAACATCACAATTAGGCTTTCTGCGTTTTTCATCATTTAAGATCATCTCCAGAAGTTTATAGTACAGAGTTTGTCCCAGGTGAAGACGTTTCTTTCCAAAATTTAAATTTGACGCTTCGTTGCCTTCAGTATTTAGAGTATAATGAGCGCAAAATTGTTCACCAATGTCCCTCACTCTGGCTTCTACCACCGTTCTAATATCTTGAGTGCAATTGTTAAACATTTCTATGAGACTTTCACTCGGGGCGGCTTGGCGACCAGCTAATAGAGCCTGTAGACGACTAACACTCTGCGTTGCGGTGGACACTGGTGTCACATTGCACATGTCTTTCTTTCTAAGGTATTTCCGTCCGGTTAAAGGCGTCGGGGGCGTCAAATGTTGCATCTGCTATATAGTTACATAAAGAAAAGCAATATTACCCTTGTAGCCCATTTTAATTATTATATGAAGGAGCTGGTTTTGATTTTTTAATTAGGTAATTATTACACTTAGTACACGGTATTTAGTCATATAAAAAAAAATGGCCAAAGTATTTCATATTTGGTTGATGAGTATATTTAAATAAATTATATGCGCATAGTCCTAACACGAATTATGGCGCGTGAAAGAGAAGCGATTTACGATTGCAAACCATGCGCCTAACGAAGCATTAAAATCTAAAATAAGCCTTAACAAAGAGGATCCAGACTAATGTAAACGATTTAGAAAATACTCACACCACCGTACTGTTCCCTCTTGACCTGAAACTGTTCGTGAAGGTCACCGACGTTAACAGCATCTGTAGGCGACCCGATATTATCCTTAGCATCAGCACCTGAAACCGAAAGGATATGTATTAAGAATTATTCAATAGTAAAATTTCAACAATCCCATTACTGTCTACGGTATATCCAATTAATTAAATAATATACAGTATTTACATACTGGCCACAAAAACAACCCGTATCGGCGAGATCTACTTATGATCGTGAGTCTATCGCTATTCTCTACACTGCCATGAAAACCCACCTTTTAATGTCATATGTCTTGGAAGTTTCGCACGATAAGCAATCTCTCCGCCGACAATTTCCAAGCTCGACATTCCATTCATCCTGACTCGTCTCCACTCAGCTGCAAATTACAGCCACGACAAAGCGGACAGAAACGGGTTAACAGCCAGAAGTGTAAATGATTAGGAGAATACATGAGTGCAGCCGAATGCAACAGATTTTAATTGAATTAGATAAATACACGCAGATGCATGATAATATGTAGGTGTATAATATGATAATCTAACAGGTAGCTACATGTGATGCATTTGAAACTCAAGGTTGACCTGCGTGTAAATAACATGCAACGGAGGTTGATGCTTATTGTCAGGTGCAAGTAGGGATACGTAAGGGGGTTCATATTATGGAACAGGTGTGCTTTAGGACTAAGTCTATGATCAGGTGTTATTAAAGCCATGCTTATAAATTAACGAAGGTCAAAGCATGCTTCTTTTGTTAAAGGGCGCATTTTTTCACACTTAGTCAACAGTTGCACTGGAATACAAAGTTCAGACTTCCTTCTGCATCTTGGAATCAATATAACTGACCCAAGAAAATAATTATTCAGTAAGGCTGATACGAATGAAGCTGATTATTTGGTTAATATCTTGGGTACCAATCTAATTATTTCTGAAACTTGTCTATTTTTCAGTGTATTATTATTCTTACCCAAAAAAATTCGTTCATCGAAGTCCCCCACGCTTAGAACGTGCTGCTCATACGCCTTGTTTACAGCCTTGTTGTTACCGTCAAAATAAAGGGCTTCTAAAATTCCAGAGGAGGTTGACTGATCGCCCCGTAAAATCCTCTCACTGAATAACTTGTTTATGTGATTCTTCAACGTGTATTCTTTGATACCTTTGGCCTCAATAACTAAGGCGTCATGACGTTCACAGAGAAGATTAACAATGCAATTTGCTGTTCTTGGTGGAATATAGTGATCATCATTGAAGTTTGGTGGCAAACCTGGATACAAACGATATTTATATAATATAATGTAATAAAAAATTTTACTGTAGGTGATACATTGATAGTAATTGCTTACCAGGGAACATTGGGTTAAGGAGATCTTTTCTGTTTGCTAGCAATGCATTGCTGTAGATAAAATCACAAGTGACAATAAGTAAGTGATAAGAATTAACGAGATCATCAGAGATGTCAGGAAAAGCTCCTTTGATGCAGACAAAAAGGGTCCAGCAAAATTCAAAAACTCTGGATGGGGTACATGGTAGAGTCTTGTGGCGTCTTGATCTTGGTGGACGTGATACATCATCTGCTGGGTCTTTAAAAATGTCAGTAAAAATAGGCTGATACTTCTTGAATATCACCATAGAGACAGCAAAGTTTCTCTCAAGCTTCTCTATTTTAGAACGGAAATCCTGTGGCATGTTGGCCATATCTGCCCATGATTTACTTTTCGTGAAGAACTGCATCAGAGACAGATTGCACAGACGTAAAAGGCGTGTGAGGGATACACAGTTGCCTTCTACATTTGCACCAGTTCTTCCAACAGTTGGTATTGAAGATCTTCGACAAGCAACATATAGTGCACATCCTATCCAATGAAGTTGGTCACCCTAAAAATACATAAAAACCTCATGTACAACATATAACAATTTTTCCCCTGTATATTACAATGCTTATCATTTAGCTTTCTAAAAAGACATAATATTCAATTTATTAAACTGAGAATAAAACGCAAATGATAAATTGGATCATCATATAATCATATGGTAAAAGGGACTCATTTTTAATTTCATAGGCAATACAAAAATACAAATTGCTACTTCTTATGAACTAGGTATATTCATTATTTATATATTCATTATTATATATATGTATGTATTATATATTATGTATATATATATGTGGCTGTGATTTTCTTTTTATAGGGAAACAAAATGCCGCGCTAAATATTCAAACTTCCGAGGTCGATAGTAGCTAATTCCAAGAAAAAAACTTTTGTTGTCTGTTATATTAAGCGGACCTGAACTTGAACATTTTATTCCTAAATATTTAATCAAAGCAAGTGAAGAAAAGAAGATAAGACGTGACTCTAATCATGCAAAACATTAACATTAACGAGAAATTGAGTCCTGGGAATCCTTTCATCAAGGGTTACGTAAAGAATTCTATAGGTTTCTCAATTATAAAATCAAAGAAAAAACGTTGCAGCGCTCATTCTCAATAACGAAAGCCCATGAAAATCGTTAGAGAACAGTTGTATTTGATGAAATACCTCCAGAGTGTAGTTCTGTCGAATAGTCTCGTAGGACCTCCAGGCTTCAGATGCCGCAGTAGCATCCATATTTAGCTTTTGGCATAAATCCTGATGCCTACTGTACGTAGAATCTTCAACATCGTCTGACTGCCCCATTTTCCACGGAAAATATTACGGAAAATCACGAAAAATCACGAAAAATCACTGTAACACTACCACTGCCCAACTGAGGTGCGCCATACGAGAAGCCCGTAGCGCCTTGGCGGGAAACGGTCGTGCGCCATCGCCATTTCTGCCAACTTGGCGGGAAATATAGTGAGCTAGTTTTCGTGAGAAATTAACCTCCTGGTTTGATATGTTGATAATTATGACAAAATTTTACAACCTTATACATATTCTGTTTATAGTTATTATAATGGCTCAACTCGTTTGGTCTACCTGAAAAATTTGGGACTACTTTTTTGTGCGCACGGGTGTTGTACTTTACACAATGAATCTATTGCGCAGCAGCGAACAATTCATTATATTTTCACTCACGCCTCAGTAATATTCAAAGATGCATTTAGGCGACGGTTTTTATCTGTTTTAAACTTAATTTTTGGCAGTTTATCTCTCACGAATGGTCTATTGAGATGCTGCGCACGATTTCCCGCCTCGTGATCGCTATCCCCATCCAGTATGCTATTATAATCCAATCCGCGTGACAGGCCAATGCATTAGTGTTATTAGTGTATTATCATTCTTAAATGATATACTACTTCTATTTCCTTACGAAAATAGAAATTAATATCTTACGAATACGTAGAAAAATATTTTGTACAAATATGTATGATTATTTCATTTAGATTTTACAGCTTCATCTCTTGCAGTTTCTATCATTTGTCACGTATCATAAGGTTTCTGAAAGTTCAAAGATACACCCTGTGCCATTCATAACCTCAAACAGGAATTGGCATTGGTTACGGTTACGTTAGTTAATTAAAAATAATTTGTTATGACAGGATGTTATTTTGTCATTAATTTACTAAGAAATTGTTTAATATGCATTGCCGACATAGTTTCATGATGTCTTTTATTCAACATCGGTATATTCATTGTAGTTCCGTAAATTTGAAAAATTATTTTGCCAGACAAAGTAGGTTCATGAAAGGTATGTTAAATCGTGATCAATCTAAAAGGTAATTACAATTGTTTATATACATGTATTGAATGGATTGATTTATACAGTTTTAATGTATTTAATATACATTGAGAAATATGAATATCTGTGATATTTTAGGAAATGGTATAAGGAAACTGTCACAACAACTACTACGCCAAGTAATTTTGTATTGAAAAAACCTGAGGTTCAGTATAATAACCGCAGAATGAATGTCTTCAATAAACTCTTTATGGAATATATAACAGATTTGATGTCCACTGGTGAAGTTGCATCTAAATTAGCTGGCAAAGGGATTGAAATATCACAAGTAAAAGTAACACCACAATTTGACTATCTTCGAGTATACTGGATTGCCAAGGATAATGAAAAGCATGATAATGAAATAGAGCAACTTCTGCATTCATCGGCTGGTCACATAAGACATGAATTGACTCAACTTCGTGTGGTGGGCATAGTCCCAGTGATAACATTTGTGAAAGACAAAAGATTCTCATTTCTAGCAGAAGTCGAAAGGAAATTAGCCATAGCAGATTTTGGAGATGATTTCACACCTACTGCAACTATATTCAAACCAGCTCAGGAACCCATATTACATTCTAAATTGTCACCTGACATTCGTTGTAAACTCCAAGAAATTGAAATATCTGACGAAAACAATGACTCGGTTGTAGACCTACCCCCAATGCGATGTGATGTTTTTGGATTAAACCAATCCAATATTATGTCAAAAGTGAGTAATATTGCACCTGTTAAAGATGATTTATAACGAATAAGATGCTACAGAACTTATATTGTTTTAGGTCCAACAGTCAATGAAAAAGTCGCATGAAGCTGCTCAAAATCGACTGCGCTCACAGTTAAGTGATCCACTTGCACCAACAACCATGAATTCATTTGAGGTAGCAGATTATTTGACTGCTAAGGAAGATAAAGAAGCGTTTTCAAAATTTTTGGTCCAGCGCATAATCGATGAAAAATATAGGAAACGTAGGCAGCATTCGAAAATTAATCTCCAAAAGTTAGAGGATATCTACATAGACAACACTGGAGAATACAATGTAGATGAACTATATGATGTTAATGATAACGATGACTTTGACGATATAGAATTTGAAAAGTTGAAATAAAGGTTTAAAGAAGATAACCGAAGAGTATTATTTTATTGTCTTGTGTAAATATAATACATAATAATAATCTTTTATGTATACATATAATAATAATAATAATAATAATAATAATAATTTAGAAGGTCAGTACTATGTCACATTGTACATTTATACATTTCTTTAATTATCTAAGCTCTGAAAAATAAAACTATTAGAAAGAAACCCGAAAACGAAACGCTTTCCAATATTTCACTTTCAATTCTGCTTTAAACTTTACCGTTATTCTGACATTACGCATTATAGCGTCTGTTCCGAAATGCAGTACCAGTACTGCCAGCATGCTTGCGTCTCACTCAGTTGCATACAGATAAACAGAGACACAACGATACTGGCAGTACAATTTCGGAACGTGCCCATAATATGAACTGGAAGTATTAATAGTCAATTGGACTATATTATACGTGCATTTAACATTTTCTAATAACTTACCGAATTTTAGTGATAGTTATATTGTGCAACCGATTATTAAGAGTAAAAGTACAATTAAAAGGTATTAGCTAAGACAAAAGCGGAATTTAATCTTTCTTAGTTTAGAATTTTTGATCTGCAAAGACATAGCAAACTATTTTATGTCCTCAATCACTTAAAAATAAATATGGCCGTAATGGATAAGCCAAAGAGTATCAAAATCTGAAAGTAAATATTGGTAATCAAAATCAACTGTAAATTTCTTCGTTTGTAATTGTCGATCTTTTTTCCACCATAAAAAACGCAGTTTCCAGGAGAAAGTGTTTAGATTAATTAAATAAAAAAGAAAACTTGTAGCAAAAAATGCAGTTCGTATTTAAACTTTGCTCTTGTTCGCTAAGTTCTTTTGAAATTTTCGTTCGACATTTATCATATCCTATGAAGAACTTTCAACGCTGCTTACTTCCCCATCAAACATTTTACTATAAATCGTGGATTAGTGTACGCATTTTGAAAAATTTCCGTTTGTCTCAAAAATACTTTTTCGCTAAGCTCACTTCCCCTTCACTCTTGCTTTGTATAAAATTTATACGCATTCGGTTGCCTTCACTTTACAACCGATTAATCAGCGCAATAGAGCCGGCACTCTATGGTTGTGTTCAACACAAACAGCGCTAAGGGAGTAAGAGCATTTTACTGATCATTTGATTATAAATCTTGCAATCGTTGTAAAATTTGACCAATCGAATGTATTTGCTCTTTTAACGCTGTTTCTGCTGAGTACAGCCTATGAATTGCGTACCAGACACAAAATTATAGTGGCGCCGCATGCAACACTGTAACGTTCAAATTCAGAAATAAAAGGAACTATTATTTTATCAACATGATCTCGGTCGTGATGTATCTATTCCTTGTTCGTTTATTCTCCTGGGTTCATCTTCATCAGCCAGCTGTACCGATTTACTCTCCGTAATGCTTTTCTGTGAGGGACGGATATTGGAAGACGTTAGATTTGATATGGAATCACTCAAGGTACACGCATCCACTACGTGTTTATTGAACGTGTCACTTTTATCAGCATAAACGTGATGGCCGGCACCCGTAATCACCTAAAATAAAAGAGAGCAATGATGATTCGGCTGTAGTATATTTTTGATCGGTAAGAATCCTTACAAAAGTTTCGTTAAAGTACCCTAATCGATTTAAAGATAAGGATAAGACTGATATCATAAGCACATGCTTCGCACATACGCAGTTATTTACAGTTGTGTTCTGGCGAATTACAGATATAATCGTAGTAAGTTTACTAAGGGCCGATTGCGCCATTCCCGGTTAAATTCTAAATCCACCAAATGTGAGTATCCTTTAGGAGCTTTACTGGAGCTTAAAATAAAACCAAAAATTTTGCAATCGGCCCTGCGGCAGAATTACATAGACCTTTGATAGTAATCGTTATAATGATAAGTTTAAGGATTTTCCTCATTTTTTCCTTATAGAAGTTTTCAGTTATACTGCGGGACTTACCTGTACATGAACGTACGATGAGGACCTGGTTTGCTTTATTGTCTCACCGGCTGTATTGTCGACCCAGGATCGGCTACCATATAATAGAGTTATTGGAATGTCCTGACTCAATTTGTCCATCCTCTTAACGATGGGATTTTTGGCCCAGCCGAAACCCTGCATCATCGCGTGAAATGCACTCTCGCCACTACATGGACACAGAAAAAGAACATATACTTCTAATGCATTTAATGCATTTTCAATAAAATAAGATTATTTGACATTAAACTTACGATGGGGTTTGTGCATTACACTGATGTATATATTGCGAAATTATGCTCACATCGTCCTTTAGTAAAGGAGCAAATTTCTTGACAATGTCTGGTCGTGTTGTTTCTATTAGCCATTGTCCTAATGAATAAATCAAGTATTTTTATTATTAATTAAAAAATTTAGTTTGCACTGGTATGATCAATAAATTGTTTAAACTACTAACCAAACGGTCCAGCTACTCTAACTGCCCACAAAGGATTCAGAGGCTGCACCATGTATGCAATGGCCTTTACCCAGAGTGGAATATGCACTCTCGATACTGCATCTGTTGGTTTCTCTGGAAAACCCCATGGATCTGCTAGTATAAGATGTTTTACTCTTTCTGGGTATTGTATAGCATAAGAGGCAGCAAGAAAACCTCCCATAGAATGACCAAGCAGTACGAATTTCTCTAATTGCATTTCTCGTCGCCATTCTTCAACAGATTTAACTAACTGGTTTTCAGCTTCCTGGGCTTCACTGCTAAACACAGGGCGACTACTTCTGCCAAAGCCTGTATAATGAACAAAGACAAACTTATTTATCTAATCACATGTTGTCATTTCTGAATGGATATCTACTGTTATTGCTACTGCTACATTTTACTAGTGGATGTCAGTAATCTGTGCGTCAAGAAGTATATATAGCAAAAACATCAATTCTGGGATATGTAAACAATACTAATAAAGTTGTCAACAATCAGTGACGGAGAGTGCGTTTGTAAATTTCGGATGTACTTCGCAGGAGGTATCAGTTCTAGAAAGATGATACGTCTTGCTAAAAGTACAGCAAATATATTGAGAATCAGCAAACCATTGAGTAGGAATACACATATAGGTATATAAAGGTGTATATAAAGACTAGTGTTCTGACTGTCCTGTAGGGTGAAATTACATATCAGCTTACATTGACCGGCTTTTGGTTCTGATAATAATAAAATACTCCCTTGGAGACAGGTAACACAAGACAGTAATTCTCATACATGCAAACTTGTGCATATAATTAAACATGTGAACATTGAGATGTATCAGTTTTAGCAGTAAATTATTTATTGAACTTTTATATGCTATTTCCTAGCAAACAATATGTAACAGTTACACATCTACAATGTTAAAATTTCACACTCAAAAATATAATAATTATAAAACACCTAATGTGCATAACCATTGTATCCCTGATTGAGACATTGTAGTATTGATGATATGTAACTGTTACTTTATGTTTGCTGGGTTAACAGTTCTTATTCTCATTACCAATAAATGCATATAGTAATTGCAGGGTAAAATTTGAGATGTATACTAGCCAAAATTATCCAATCGAACGTTGTGAAAATGAATTAAAATACATCAATCAAGCAGTGAAAATTGACATATACCTTAACATACATTTATATATGTATGAATTCTAAGTTCAGACAGTTACTCATGTATGATTCATTTAAAGAAAAAATTATTATCTATAATCTCTAATATTGAATACAAAGAATAGAGTTAATTTTTAGAGACTTACTTTATAAAGTGTAAAGGGATAAGTGATTATACAATAGAAAATTTATATTGCACAGTGTACTTGGCATCAAGCCTTTAGGAGTAGTCAAAGTAGTATAATGTCGTTGAAAGTTCGTGGTCTTATCAAATGAGATCATCAGTGCCACCACACAAAGCCTGATAGAGTGATCACATATGTAAACAGATACAAAGAAATTTATCGCTCGATAAGCTATTTTTTTTGCAAGTAATACATAAATTTATGATAAAGAATACTGTAAAAATTTTGCATGCAATTGTGCGATAGTATAGTATACATGGGGATATCAATAACAATCAAATAAGTTCAAACATTTACCAAGAAGGTCGATGGCATAAACTGGTCTTTGTGATGCAAGAGTATCTAAATTTAAGCACCATAATGCTACTCCAGCACCTAAACCATGAAGTAAAACGATTGGTGTTTTTGGAGATTCTTCATTCAAGGATATGGTCCATATTTTGTCTGCAGTACCTACCACTGGTCCGATATCTACATACCAACCACGGTAAGCTGTTTTTAAACCTGTAAAAATAAAGGTTTGCATATTAAATAATATTTATTTCCTGTGAAAAATTTGTATCATATTCATTATCCTATGAATATTATATATGTTATACATAAAGTACAGGATGTTTCATTTAGATACATATGTAATATTCATATCATGTTAAAGAAAAATCTGCTATTTATTATTAATCTTTCTAATACAACTGTTCCATCATAATCATTTTTACTAACAAATTTTGTTATGACATTAACTTACAAGATAGAATTTTCTTCTCAGCTGCTCGCAACATCGTCGATGATGATGCAGACCAACTAAACCATCCCCAGATCCAGCTGTTAACACAATACGATATACTATTTATGGCATATCCTTATATAATTTATCTAATAAAATTACGAATGTCTAAGCACGCAACATTGAATGACAGATAGAATTAGAAGTTACACATATTCTTAGGACATAACAGAACCTTATCTTTGAGAATACAAAACCATACAATGAAAATATAACAAACCTAGATTGTGATAGGATGATTGAAACTTTAATAAAAATTGATGAAAATGCCGAAAATCTCAAGAATGCATACCATTTAAAAAAAATTGGGTAAAACTGCAGAATACGACTCCCTTCAAATACGACCCATTTAAAAAACGCTATACAATCCACAGTTCACTACAAGAGGGAGTCGTATTCTGCAGTTAGCCAAAAATTGTTATACTCTTTCAATAAAAATTAATAATATTATTGTTTCTATCACATTATCACCTGTCGGTACTAATCATTTTAATCCATTAATAGAAGAGATTTTGAACTCAAAAGTTCTGACAACACAAAAGACGCACGCTTTATTAATGACGCAACATTAGTTTATTGCGTGACTATTGCGAATATTTATAAATAGGACATGGGTAGCGGTGGAGAAAAGAAAGAGACGCAAATTTACGTATGCGACTTCCAACAACGTGTGTTTGACAGATCATAATTGTTGAATATTCTATGATAAAAGATCTTTATTACCTCTTCGACTTGACCACTTCATTATCTGCCATGAGTTTTATCCTTCGAGTTTGTCTGTTTTTTTTTTTCGTTTCTTCACTGTCAATTCTGGTCAATAGGAAAAAATACGACTCTACTTGCGTATGCGTTGACTGATCTATGTCGTCTGCTGGGGAACCACAGATACGTAGCAATTACGAATAAGATCAGCTGATCATTCGGATTATAACGTTGGACGTATCATGGTGCAAAGGACGATGATGACATCACATTTATATTTTTTTTGTAGAATGAGTATCATTTTTATCGACGGAATCACAATGACAAGTTCTATGCAGTGGATGGTCTTTGCTATCTTGTAATCCGTGACTGGTTGAAATGCGCAGGAAAACTAGAGAAAATTTTTTAGCATGATGGATTGTAGCCCTATTCCTTAAACTTTACGATGGCTACGTTTCCATCGTGCAGGATTTAGAGAGGATTAACCAATTATGTGCAACATTTGAGAAGAATACAGAATGTTTCTTCTCTAAATCCTGCACGATGGAAACGTAGTCAACGTGGTCAGGGGAATAGCAGTAGAGAAGTGGAACCCTGGGGCTCGATTGCGTATCTTTCACTATGGTGAAAATACGAAAAGTGAATAGCTGTTAGCCAATCGCGTGTTGGGGTCAAAAGAAGACAA
>JARQST010000306.1:8483-20168 GCA_030142225.1 Pachycephus smyrnensis | reverse complement strand
TCATATTTATCAGTTGTCTAGAAAAAAAATATAGCTCACTGAAAATCTTTTTTTTCTGACTGACTCGGCCCCCTTAAGGGGGTCCCCGGGGTCTGCACGGTGTTTACGGTGTCGACACCCTGCTAGTGGTGGGGCATATGAGGCGTCGGACGGTGGTGCTGCTGCTGCACGATATCCACGCTCTCCTGAGGGATCAGAATCATCTTTTTGGCGTGCTCCATCTCGCTCTCTCTTCACGGCGTATACCCTATCCTCCTCCTCCTATGAGTTTCGATATGACGGTGCCCAGTATGGGTGCGAGCAGAAGAGGCAGAAAACCGCCGCTCTGAATGATAAGTCGTTTTCTAGTTTTGACGGCGGAACCCGGCCTGGATAAGCGTCTCAGCAGCGTCGCGTGTTTTCATAAGCGGCGTTTCTGAGTCGGTTTGAGAGGGACGTTGCCGCGAAAAATATTCAGAGCGCACTCGCATATACAGTTGACGAGCAGCCGGTCGGCCGCGCGTAACAAAGCGCTGCGCTGTTTGCTATCTAGATGGTAGATAGCCTTTAACACTGTAGCGTGCTTGCGGCCTATAGAGCCGCGTGCGCTGGTTACCATTACAGCCGAATGACTGGTACGTCTCGATCGGTGTACCCACCCTTTATACCCTTTCGCGGTACGTATAGTCAGTCCACGAGTTCGGTGTGGTTTTTTGACAGTTCGCAAATAATGCATTCCTAAGCAAATCACACGTGGTTTTCCATAAAATAACATAAATATGTGCTAAAATATGAAAAGAAAATATGCATTTTTGTATCAAAAATTTTATGCAATGACACGTATGCCTTGCTAGAACCTCATTGTTTTCGATCTGTCAAAAAGCACGTCGAACTCGTGGACCGACTATACACTTAGTGGAACGGGTCCGAAGGAAACACGCACGTACGAAAGCGGCAGTTATCGGGGGTCGATTATTTCAAATCGAGTAGTAGATAGCCGTGCGGTTGGGCCGTGGCATCGCAGTAGATCTCCTGTACGAAGTGCGGGTTTTCAGGAAACACCTGTCTCGCCACATGTTGTATCTGCACTCTGTCGCGCGGATTTTTAAATACAACGATGTAGTTGGCGTTCAACGAGATATCGCGCTGGCCGGGCTTCTGATGAAAGAGATTCTGCGTGATAAAGATAACGCTGATGTTCTTATGATGGCTGCTTTTGGTAAAAAGGTCGACCACCGTGTTATTGGACGATTCCCTCATGAGATCGTCGATGATGACGAGTTTCGGGCGCTGGTCGTTGCCGTAATCGGTGTTCTGCGGTAGACCCTCGTGAAACTTTATAGCGCTCCCGTACTCCCTGTACCCCTCCTGCCACTCTGCATAGTGAAAGAGAATGCGCGCGAAACGCACGTCGCTCATGTCTTCGATGAACCGTAGGAATTTCTTTACGAAAAACGTCTTCTCATACCCCGTGGGCCCGCAGACCATCGACGTCCACGGGTGCTTCCACCGCGTGTCCATTATGCCGAATAAGGGTATTCGGTGGTGTTCTTTACGAATATACTAATAAAGAGTCTACCGGGATTTACGCCCCCCCCCCCGGCCATCGCGGGGCCGGGCCGCGGCGGGCGTGCGACACGCGTGAGGCTCGTACGTCGCGCGCGCGTGCTAGCTCTTACCGGTGACGCTGCTAGCCCCATGTTCGGGCGAGCTCATCCTAGCCCTGCGAGCTAATCGGCGGCGTGTATGTGCGTCGACCGTATCGCTAGCCGGCGAGCAGGGCTAGTCTACCTGAAGCGTCGCTGAAAAAAAATAACGTGGGCGGGCTGGTAGAACCTTCGGGAATACACCAATAACACAGATTTGTTTTTCAAACAAATACGTTTTATTATTGGCATTAAACAGGGGATATATATATTTGTACAATTTTTTAATAACGGCTATATAAAACCGTATGGTAGAGATCCGAAACGACCGTCGCGCCGCCTTTTTTGAAGCTCTGTCGGTTTACACGTTTTGGACTCTAGACGCGTCACTACGTCGTATCGCGTCGTAGTGTAAAACGACCGGCTCGCTAGTCTCTCCCGTTACAAAAGCGCGTATCCAATCGTAATTAATAACTAGACTCGTCGCGTGATCGATCGTGATACCCTTGACCTTGCAGACTTCAGCGTGAGAACCGTCTGGTCTGCGCACATGGTACGCGTAAAATTTCGGGCCTCCCGATATGAAAGACGTGATATAGCTACCAACACCATACGACTCTAGCTCGTCTGTTAAATCGCCCAAAAGACTGCCGAGCGGCGCCTCGTAATCGTTATCGGCGTGACGAGCACCTGATACGTATATACACGAGTCGGTGTCGTAATACAAAACGCGTCTATCTAATACCTCCAGGTAGTCGTACAATTTCAGACGAGCCTGAGCCGTAGTGTACGCGGCTATAACAACGTTTGTGTACGGGGTAGGTATCACCGATTCGCTCGTGCTACTCGTACTGACGTAGAGCACCTCGTCGTCTACGGGCAGAATACCCGTAATCTCGACCTCCGAACACGTGAGCAGACTCACGAGCTTCTGGCTAGTCGTTACGATTTCCGTTTTAGGCAGGTTTTCGCGTTGCCCAAACTTGCCCCAAAAGGGATTCAGACATAATTTGGCGACTGACCGCAGACCGGGGTTTGATTTTATATTACCAGGGTCTAGACGAATACCCTTGACCCGATCGTACTCCTCTATATAGAGCTTCTTGGCCTTGTCATCGTCGGCACACTCACGCGGCCAGCCACTAGCCTCTCGTTTGATCTTTAGGAAGGTATTTATGTAATCGGCAAAATGACCGCCCATCCGCGCCGCTGGATCGTACTGGGTAATCTCATACTGCCATATCTCGTGTATCAGTGTTATCTCATACCCCTTACGCACGGCGCGCCTGACCTCGTCCACGATCCAGGTCCCTTCGAATACCCTATCCGCGGGATTCCCGTGAGGGCACGGCCCCTGTAGCATAGACGCTGCACAGGAACGACACAGTGCAAAGAGCAGCTTACCGTGCATACGCGTCGGTAACACGGGGTGATACAGATCTCGCGGTGGTAGCACGACACACTTAATCAAGCCCTCAACGTTATCGATGTTATTGCGATCACCCGTTAGCTCGCGGCAGTCATCGCCCACGTACACCCTAGGGTGACCTACAGGGAATTTTCCCGTTTTCGATATGAAGGGGTAGAGGGAGCACACGTCTACGTAGTGTATCCTCTCAGACCCCTCGACTTCATAAAAACTGACAGTGTTCCCTGTACGACCACCGAAAAAAGCACCGCGGTGCTCGAGCGGCGTCTGCGATACCAGCGGGTTCTCATTTAACGCCCTGTATAAATCTGCCTGCTCCGGGTCGTTTATTCAACGGTCGAATTCGCACTCCCAGATCTCCGTCAGCTCGTAACCGAGAAACCGAATCTTATCGCTCGTTGCCTGCGTTTTCTCGAAGCGTGCGTCCATGGATTCACCCGCGTGTAGCCGACTATCTCTGTTTATACGATAGCATTTTGGGCAACCGTGCCAGAAACAGCCCTGAAACTGAAATACGCGGCTTGAACCTGTGTCGGTGTCCAGGTAGTACCCATCGACGAGCGTACCCTCCGGTAGACGGTACTCCCAAGTGCGCCCGGCGTGGACTATAGCACAGTCCAAATGATGTTCCAGCGAAAGGAGCCATAAGAGGGCCTTACGCGATTGTTTCTCGCCGTACCGATACCCACCCGGTGGTAAAATAGCTATCTGTTCGTCCCGCAAAATGTTTTTCCGAAAAACTCTCGAGCACGCAGAGGCTATAGTGGTGCTCTCCGAGAAAGGGCAAACGTTGCCGTGCTGGAGAAACATCTCGCGGAAAGAAACACAGGCCTGTCTGAGAATGGTGACGTCGGATCTACAGTAATCTATAAACTCGGTTCGGAAGTTAAATACGTATCCCGCAGAGCGCTGCTCGTTATACCACGCTAAGAATTGGTTACGTTGAGCCGACGGCATTGTATCGGGCGAATAAAACTCGAACGCTGGTAGCGGTCCGATATAGCACTGATTCTCGGGTGTGTTGAATAGATGCGGAAAGACGCCCTTTTGTTTCAAGCCACCCGCATCCGCGAGACCGAAGGCTTTTAGTAGTGCGCTCAACAGCATGTGGAAATAATTAAGACTGTCTATGAAGGTTACACGGCCCCTCTTCATCATTATGATACTCGTACCGTTGAGTATCAGCGTCGGCGGTTTTAGAGTTTTTCTTTTACGGTTCACGATATGTCGTAGTATAAACTGCGCGTCGAAACCCTTGGCGTTATGCGCCACGCAGATTACGCGCTGAAACGATTTTCTTTTAGGATCGCACGCAAAATCTACAAACTGTCTTACGGGGTCCTCTTCGAAGATGTACTCGTGTACACCGCAAGACGGGCATACCCTCGCGAGATCTGTATCGTTTATGCAGGCTGTGCACGCTTGCTGAACGACGCACAAGTTTGGCGTGTGGTTGCGCACCGTGTCGTCGCCGGGCAGCTTCTGTATCTGCTGTGTTTCAAAATTGTAAAAAATGTACAGAATGTTCTTTTCAGCGGTAGCCTTTTTTACAGGTCTGACGTAACACTGGTGTCCTACGTCGTTAACGCTCCTGCAGACTCTGTAGTACACCTTATCGCAAGAGTGCTTACGAGGCATTCTTTGAAGAGGTCTGAGACACTGCGAACAACTACGAACGGCCTGGCACATGCTCTTTTTTTTCCCTTCTGCTTGATAAACAGTGTGTTTATATGATTATCGAAACAGGTTTGACCAAAAAAATACCTATGACATTCGCGACAATTCAAGGTGGGGAGAGCCGTATCGCAGAGCGGTTTTCCGAAACACCTAGCGTATTTGCAGGAGCACTTATGCTCTGCCTCGTGCGTGTAAGCCCGGTTACACGGTATACAAAAACCACGACTCCCGACCGCACCCCGCATGTTTAAAATAGGCTGATAGTGTTTCGAATTATTATAATACAGGATACGGAGCGCCTGCCGTGGTTTTCCTGAACCGTACGCGCTATCGACTACCTGCGATCCGTCGTACAGTGGTTTCTCGCCACTACCTATACTGTCAAACTCGTAAACAACAATGGCTACACCCTTCGGGGCAAGGTAGCTTTGAAATTTATCAATTTCTGGAATACCGCAACCGTCAGGCGGTATGTCTACACAGGCGTTTGTCACAAGCTCGAGAGCGAATTAAGTTATTCAGTTCACTTCTACTCTTTTCAAAAAGAATAATAAAGAGTGATTTGGAATACAATGAGTAAGTCTATTCCAATTGACTGTTCGATACAGTGGTCAAGACGTAACTGCTTCCTCTCGATCGTTCCTCTATGAAGACACCTCGGTTCCCGGTGTCCGGTGTCCGGTGTCTCTTCATCTTATCGGTAGTGTTCCTGTAGTCATCATAACTAGCGGTTCGTTTTTGTAAGCTACTCCGTTGACCCCATACAGCGCTCCATCTCTCATGTAATTCCCCAGAGCGTACCGCCCCGCGCTCTGCGTGTACCATCGCTGCAACGAGCGACCTAGGTAGACAGAGGTTATCGGTGTTTATGATGGTCAGTATAGAGTGTTTTTTTACAAACTCGTGCGCTAGTCGCACGCGACCTGTACCCCGCGGTACTTCGACTATACACGACTCGATAACAAAAGACCTGTCTATTTGGAACGTCTGGGCACTCTGTGTGACGGAGGATATTATGCCCCACACATCGTTTTCGAGGAAGTTACGAGCCGGTCTGTATGACAGCCACGCGGCCCCGCGCGCAAAACTGTCTGATTTGATCGTCAGACCTATATAATCCCGCACGGTACACGAGCTTGTGAGGTACGCGTGTATATCTCTGACCGCACCCTGCAGCCAGGATACCGTATTCGTATCAGGATCTTCGGGCGGCCGCCGGATAGCCATTGTTATTTCGCGGCCGTCTAAACGAAACCGATTTATACGACGCGTCGTTTCGGATTGCACGATGAATCTATACCCCGGCGGTAACACGCCGTTATCGGTGTCTCCCGCGTTGTCGATGTCTTCGTCGTCGTCGTTCTGTGGCCGAAGAAGGGGTCCACCGCCGGTCTGACAGCGTACCCCGTCCCCCGCCGCATCTAACGTTTGGAAAAAAGTGTTTTTTATTTTTTGGTTGTAAAACAAAAAAAAATGAAAAAGTAGTATTCAACGCATACTGACTTCTCATTCCTCACGAGGATTAAACATCGACCCTATGTACGAGAATACAGCGTCTAACTGGATTTCAACACCTCCTACATTTTTAAAGTTAACAATTTCGACAACAAAAGACGTTAAGCGCTAAAGAACACCCCTTTATACGTTACCTTCTTCGCGGGTATCCGAGCCGCTAGAGTCCTCATCGTTATCGGGCTCTGCTAATACCTCGGCCGCTTCGTCGGCATCCACCGCTTCGTAAACGCCGTTGTTGAGAACCCACACCACCGGCTCTTCCGCATCGTCGTGCTCCTGCGGTGGTAGCGGGTTACCCTGTACAATAGGTTCTCGAAATGGTCTGCGGCCGTTGTATACAGCAGCCTCGAGCGGATCGACACATTTTTTTTACTCTTTATTTTCACACGGATAAGTTTTGAGCGGTGTCTGTAATTTTATCATTATTACATGGGTCGTGCTCGTTAGAATCGTTGAAAATGTTGGAGCGATCGTCGTCGCCATCATTGTCTTCGCTGACGGCCGACGCTATCGCCATGAACTCGTCTGTACAAAATTTTTATGAATAACACCGCCCCGTTTTTTCTTTTTTTCCGACACTGTATAACCCATACCCCATGTATCGCGAGTCATTTCTTCTTCGTCTTCTTCTTTTTCTTCTTCTGCCATTCGTGTGTGCAACGCTGTCGATAGGCCTGGCACTTTTTTTTTAATAAAACGTGAATTAGTCGTAATCTTTTTTTTAAAAAGTATATGTTTTACCGTTAGCGTGGTGTATCATCGTCGCGGTGCTGGTGCTGGGCTCCGGGCAAACTGCCTCTATACGATCGAGGCACCCTAAGAGCAGCCGCTCCTCCTCGGGGGCGCCTTCGTGGCGAAATCGCGTCAATTCTTGTGAAAGTTATTTAGTTTTTTAAAAAATCAATTTATTTAGGCGATATTATTGGTAAGCGGAAAATACATACCTTCGTGGAACGCGTGATCGGTTATAATAACCCTGGTGATATGGCTATCGCGCATTCCGCGTTTGTTAATACACGCTGCGGCTAACGAGAGTATGTACGGATCGTTCTTGAAATGACCCCTGGCTAGCACGCGCAGAGTACAGTGGGAAAATACACTTTTTAATCTACGCGTCAGCGTGCGAAAACCGAAATATCTTAACTCGCGGCACCACACCGGTGAGAATAATCTCGGGTTTCGAGGGGTATTCAAGCGGCGGGTCTTTACTAAATCGCCGATGCACTCACAAATATTCCCTAAAGATGACATTTTTTTTGCTTAAAACTGGTGATTGTTGTAAGAGAGCAACCTGTCTGCCGACACGTCGTGATACGAACTAAAACAGGGTACATCTAGTCCGCGGACGTCTTACCGAAGCAGCGATATTAATTTCAAAACAAGCGGACTATAGCGTATAACACGGCTACACGAAACAGCTGATTCAGCAAAAAATTTCACGATTTTCTTATAGGACCGTTATCCGTCGAAAATCGAATAAAAATGTTTTAAACGTAACAAAAAAATACATAGATATTATTACTCGCTCGCTCGCTGATTCTGAAATACCGCGTATCCATTATACGGGGAAAAACGGTATAGAGGTGTTGCGCCGGGAGCTGCAACGATCTGCTGACGTACACCGTTCCAGGCTGCATCAGCATCTTGCCATCGTGATGTAGGGTTAGAGATACGGATCATGCTACTCTGTGTACATAGGTATTTTTTTTATTTATTTATATATCGCAATTACAATCAGACTAGTACCATAAGATAGCACTAGTCGTTTACAGCCTCGAACTCGTCGATATCGCCACCGATGAGTTGTACGATGATATCCTTTTCGACGCGGCCGTCCCGCAGCAGTGTCTCGCAGCTCTCGTCGCGAAAAATAGCCATACACCGCACGTGTCGGATGTTGCGTCGGGACGCTGTTCGTGTGTCCATCGCGTAGTACGACAGATTGGTCGATTCCTCCGCGTACTCTCCCTCCTCATCGATGTACACATCATGGTGTGTGTAGGCTTCCCACGTATCGTAGAGGGCTTCCAGGTAGGCGTAAATACCGCGGGGCATACCGACTACGCTTGTTCGCCATTCCTTATATTTCAGGTGCGGTGGACCATCCCTCGTCGCCAGGGTAACACACCCTATAAACTCTGTCAGACTGCAACGTTTCTCCAGAGTGCGTAGTGCTGTCTCGTACGCCCGCATAGCCCTCAAACACCACAGGGTGACGCTGCTCTCGCGTAATCTTTCAAGATGGTTGAAGGCCGCCAACCATGCCTGCGACTCCAGACGCATAGGGCTGCTGCGCGGTAGTTCTTCCGGTGTGGGCCGGCTCCACCTTTTCCTCAGCATCGCTAGGTCTGATCTAGCCATCGGGCGTCGATACGTGATGCGGCACTTGGGGATATCATCGTCTGACATACGCCACTCGTCTTTTGCCAGTCACTCGTGGGTGCATACGTGCTGTGCGTAAGGGCTATCGTTACAACGCCGATCGCAGATAAAACCCAGCGTCACACTACAGCGTGTGAAATCGCAACACCCCTTATCCAGTATAGCCGCTATAGACAGCTCGGGCAGTATTACAAGCCTGACACCCGAGGACCAGCCCTTACGACAGATCATGTCGGGGTTATCGTTGTATAAGACATCAGCGTGCGGCGCTCCCGGTTTCGACATGTATATTGAGATTAACGGTACGCCCGTTAAATGTGCCAGCCTTAGCCACACACGTACGGCCTCTTCGTCTGGATCCTGCTCGGGGATTGCGTAACGATAGAGGGCCCGCGTCTTCGCCCACTGTATACGCCTATGCCGCAAAAACCCGTCGTCGTCGTCGTAGTGCGCCATTTCTTCTTCGTGTAGTTTTATAAATTTTTCAGTGTACCACTGTAACGGTTCTACTGGTTTTCTTAGACTGTACACCGGTGGACGCTCGCGCGTGCCCCGGTCGCGTACTTTCTTTTTTACCGGATACCTCCGGATCGCGTTAACGCTGATGTAGATGCACGCGGCAGTGGTATCTATAGGGTATCACCATCTCGTCATCTCTGATGTATCCTGCGGTATCAGCAGTATACTCTGTCAAGGCCATAGCCTCTTTGTTCACTGTAGCCAATGAAAGTGGTGTGTGGAGGTGGTGGAGGGGCATGTTAGATGATATTTCGACGACCTGTTTTTAGATTCCGCGTTAGGCAGTATTGCTCAGACCGCTGCACCGTTCGTATAATCATGTACAGGAAATAAGTATTGCTATCCACTGTGTACGGTCTAAACCGATCGTTTTCGAAACAAGTAATCACCGGCTTCTCTTTAAATGGTTCGGGAAGCTTATCGCCTGTGATACGCATCGTTAATCAGGATTATTCCGGC
Organism: Pachycephus smyrnensis; assembly: GCA_030142225.1. Taxonomy (NCBI): domain Eukaryota; kingdom Metazoa; phylum Arthropoda; class Insecta; order Hymenoptera; family Cephidae; genus Pachycephus; species Pachycephus smyrnensis. Next base: position 10,562 of record JARQST010000306.1, on the reverse strand, counting down.
GTGGAGTTTGAAACTAGCGAGTGGGCCGTCATCGCCGAACACTTGCCCGTCATTGATAAATTCTTCACCGCAGAGGATAACATCAAGGAGGTACCGGAGGATTTTAACAGTCCTATTTCCATGGCCGCTCACGAAATAGTTTTCACGTACTCATACGGCGAGCGGGCTATTATTTTCAAACCGTCGATCCCTGTGTCTACGAGCAGCGACGGCTCGGGCATTAAAAGAGCTAGGGCGTACACGTCCGTGGTCTGATGAAGAGGGTGTCCTACCACAATCTGCAGAGGGTCCTGCGCTGCGTGAACGTCCAAATAAACAGACTACGCGAGATCACCGACAGCGATAACAACTGCAAAGACACGTTGATTGCGGAACTCGATCGCCGCGGGGATGACGCCTCCAGGGACAGCATATTGGGCGATCTTCGTCTGGTTCTGGAGAAAAAAGGCCTGTGGTCGCCGTCGCTTTACCAATTATTGGTGGAGTTGCTCTCCCTGTATAACCACGAGTACCTCTCCTTCGTGCGGAGCACCACGGAGGCCCAGAACAGCCCTGCTTAAGGAATTATTCTCTTAAGAACAAATTGTATGGCTGATGTTTCTTGCAATATACAATATATATATATTTAAAAAACTATTCTTTTTTTGTTTCCTCCATCTCCATCTCCCCATACCCTCCCTGTCAATCATAGGCTGCGGTGGCGGGCGGGAGGAATAAAACATTAAGCGCATTCCTCTATACAGGTTTCAGTTAGTATCGAACCAACGGTGTGGGCCGTATACTGAACCGTTAGTGTGAAATATTATGGCGAGTCTTCCGCCAAAGTATCAGTGGTTTACCACCATCTTCCATACGGGTAGCTCGTGCGACGTTAATCTCTGCATCACAGTCACCGCTGACAACGGTCGTTATAGGACACCGACGATTGACTTAATCGGGTCGTATACTACCTTCACCTTCGATCCGCACACCTGGAAGGATTTTCAAGACCACTGCGCTGAGATAACGACGCTCTTCAGAGGCGATCTGAACCCCGATTACATCATTGTTCGGAGGATGGCTTCAGCTTACAGCATAACATTCATACAGTCGCATGGCTCGCGTATTATACACCTGGCGCGGGAGCCTGGCAGAATCGGGGAACAGGCCTTACCCATCAACCAGGACACGTTTAATGGGTTAAAGCAGATAGCGAGGCGTGTCAGCAATACGCTAGAAAATATATCACACCAGACAGCTTTATAATATATATATATTGTGACGCAATCGCGATCGAGCCTCGACGGGACGCGAAGCCGACCGGGCGTACAAACTTGTGCTTGGCCACCCAGGGGCTAACCAAAAATCGAATCGTTCACTTGCACAAAAATTGGGCGCCAGGTCCTCGCGAGAGAACCGCGAAAGAATCGAACTTCCGCTCAAAATCAGATCACATCAAAGTCAACAAGCCAAATCAAATCACCAACTAACCCAGCTATGCGGAGGCGGCGGGGATCTTCGGGCAGAACCACAAACAAGCAACAAATTTCTTTTGGGTCAACAATTAACAATTCGCCTTTATTAGTGCGTCCAAATTCCACGCGTTCCACGCGGTCACAAAATTTCAGAAAATCAAACAAAATAAAATTGACGAAAGACCCAATATAACGCGTATCAGATAAACATTTCAGTTCCAAATCAATTCGTAATAAATAGCGACGAACAACATTTCACGATCTAAACACAGTCAAAGTCGTACAATTCAATAGCTTTTCGTCTACTTTTCGATACACAATTTTGATTCAAATTCTTCCATAATCATTTCAAGTCTAACACATTTCAATAAATAATTCGGTTTAAATCTAAAACAATTCCGTAATACGCTCGATACGAATGTCGATCATTTCAAACGCGAACTAATCGCGACGGCAAATACACGACCTCAAGGACCATTTTGTCTTTCTCGGCAACACGTCCCTAACCAGAATGCGATACAAAGTATTTCGGAGATCAAACACTCAACTATTGCCGAGAAAGCCTACAAATCGAACAAATCAAAAGCAACAATCGCTAATAAATATGTTTCACGGCGGACAACAA
>JARQST010000305.1:9439-21184 GCA_030142225.1 Pachycephus smyrnensis | reverse complement strand
CTCACGGGATATATATTCGAAGTTGATCTGGAATATCCGATTGAACTTCAGGAGCTTCATAAAGATTTACCACTTTGTGTACAACAGTACACTCCTCCAGGATCAAACATATCTAAATTGACAACAACGCTTCTTCCTAAAGAAAGATATATAATTCATTATAGAAACTTGAAACAGTGCTTAAATTTAGGTTTGAAAGTAACAAAAGTTCATCGTGTGTTAAAATTTAAACAGGCATCATGGCTCAAAAAGTATATAGATTTAAGCACCGAAATGAGAAAAAATCAAATAATGATTTTGAAAAAAACTTTTATAAACTTATGAACAATTCAGTTTTTGGCGAAACAATGGAAAATGTCAGAAAACAAAAGGACGTAAGACTCGTTATGAAATGGGATGGAGCCTATGGAGCGAAAGCTCTGATTGCAAAACCAAATTTTCATAGCTCCACCGTATTTGATGAAGATATGGTTATAGTGGAATTAAATCGAACAAAAATTAAATTCAATAAATCAATATATGCAGGATTTTCCATTCTAGACATTTCTAAAACGTACATATACGATTTTCACTACAGTTACATAAAAAATACTTTTGGTGATAATGCTAAATTGATAGTCTCCTATACTACTTTACTGTTCCGGATATATATGAGTATATTAAACGTGACTTAGATAAATTTGATACCTCAGACTATCCTCCGGATAATGTTTATGATATACCACAGGCGAATAAAAAAGTATTGGGATTAATGAAGGATGAAAATAATGGGAAAATTATGATTGAATTTGTAGGGCTGCGAGCAAAATTATACTCTTTCAAAATTTTAGGAGAAAACAAAGATAAGAAGCGCGCGAAAGGAGTCAAAGGATCTACATTAAAAACAATTACTTTTGATGATTATATTCAGTGTCTCCTACATCATCAAAATTTAGTTAAATGTCAAAATTTAATTCAAAGTAAAAAGCATAATGTTTATACGGTACAACAGAAAAAGGTAGCACTGAGCTGGAATGATAACAAGAGGATTATTGTTCCGGGTACGACTGATACACTGCCATGGGGTTATAAATGTAAAAATTGAAATAAACACAATGTATAATTAAATATTTCAGAGAACAAAACGTATGCTCTAAGTTATTATATGTATGTACTCGATCCTTCTCCGTAACGCTGGCTCCGAACAATCTGGATTGTTTCTCCTATTCCTTATCTTAATAAATAATTCTAAGAAGTCTCTTGCACCCTTTGTCACATAGAAAAATTTGGAGGTAGGGAGAACTCTTTAAAATGGCGCTTGCCGACGCTATGGTCCAGTTCAAAAATGGCTGATCCGATGTACACTCTGTTATTCTCGAACGTTTATGTGCCCGTTGAATGGGTGGTAAACGACGGTATGAAAGAAAGTACCCGATTGGCGGTAATGAATGCTCTTACAATGAGCGACACGTTTAATGACGTTTTGTGTATTATTGACATCAACAATGTCACAGCTATAAAAGAAGTGTGTGAAAATGTCATATGGTTCAGAAGGATATAAGGTAAGCACTGAAAAGTTATCATAATTACTTTTTTTCATGATATTGTATACATTTGATGAAGAATTCCATCACCATTCTTATGTACTATAGAATTTTTCAATATTCTTTTCTATTGCTTTTTTAGTTTTCATTGTATATATTTTTCATTAACTTTAATAATTTTAATATTATTTCCGGTAAGCACTAAAGAGTACCGTAAATACTTATTTTATTTTTTCATGATATTGTATACATTTGATGAAGATTCCATTACTATTCTTATGTACTATAGATTGTTTCAATATTCTTTTTCTAATTTTGGCATTGGGCTGTTTTGGAGACGATTTCACGTATGCATTGGCTACTTTGAAGACCCGTGGCTGTTTGGTTTTACAGTGACAACATGCGAACTAGTTACTGCCGAGGATGCAAGTGCAGCAGCAGCAGCAGCAACAATAGGGGAGTCGTTGAAGCTTCTAGAAGCTTCTCCGGGGTGAGGGGCAAGGGGCGCGAATTTCCTGGAATCGAATCGTCAACGAATTTCGGAGAATCGGTGAGAGGGGGAATCGTCGAATGCCGTTTGAAACCTGTACGAACCTGTACGAACCTGCACGGGGGGTGGGAGGGAGGGTTCATCGAAGCTTCTAAAAGCTTCCAGAAGCTTCTCCGGGGGTCGAGGGGCGAGGGGCTGGCTCGAAACGTCGAGCGGGAGAGCCGCCGGCTCCGGGAGCGGTCCTCCACGATTTAGCACGGACGCGAACCGTCGAAGGTTCCGGAAGGTTTCAGAATGTTCTAGAAGGTTCTAGAAGCTTCTCGATCGCGCGTGATTCCTAGAATCGAGCGTAAAACTCCTGGAATCCGACGCCAAATTCCTAGAATTCTCGCAAAATTCCTGGAATTGAGGGATCTCGATGACGTCACTTCCGGAAATCGTAGGGCTAACGTTGGCAACTTAGCACGGACACGACCCTTCGAAGGTTCTGGAGTGTCGGTAGATGTCGGTTATAGGAATCCTGGTCCAGAAACCCCATACTTATACTACTGCTACGAATTTAGAAAATCGGGTACCTTCCCCAGAGTCGCGCTGTAATACATCCCTTAGGTCAATCAGATTGGCGGACATATCGGCTTCGCCAGAGCGCTCGCGATGTTCAATTGTTTTCTTCGATTCTGATAAAGTAGATCCTAGCATCTTTCCTGTTTGGGATGGCTGCAGTGATATTTTTGGGAGGCGGGAATCACATCCACCTCTACTCCCTCGATGGACGGCTCCAGGCCGTCACTGCAACTTCCGGATGCCCTCTGGATCCGTAAGACGCTCGCCGAATGTCCCGCGTAGTTAGCTTTCCCGGGTGTGTCCTCCGGTCTGGCTGTCGCGTCGCCTCGCCAGCGCGCTCCGCCAGGCCCGTAGTTGGCATTCTCGGGGCCCGTAGTATTCAAATTTTGACAGGATCCTTTCGGATCCGCTTGAAAAATATAAAACACAAAAAAACGTTCCCACGATGGAAATGAGTATAAATTTAGCAAATAATGCACAGTTCAACGCCACGAAATCTCTTCCCCACGCATAGGGCCCCACGATGTAGCCTATAATCGCAGAATTCTATGTTTTGTGACGTGCATCTCAAAATGCCACGTTACAAACTATAGTTTGTAAATATATAATACAATTTTCATGATACAAAATATTTTTCAATCATTTGACCATGCGTTTGACATATACGCTACGCTACCTCTAACCTATAAATTTTCACGCGCTACGATTGCATAGAGTGAGAGTGCGCACATGCGCAGTGAGAGGAACTGAACGTTACGAACGAAGAGAGAGATATATCTCTGTCTCAACATGTTGGGGCCAGTCTTCACTCATTGCTCGAGTGGGCTATTCCCCTTCCAGGAGTATAAGTTCTATGCGGGAAATACGCTTAACCCATTCGAGACCGATTGCACACCGTGTGTGCAATTGATTTCCGAGGTTATAAGACCGGTTGCACACCGTGTGTGTGCAATAGTAATAATGAGCAATTATCCGTTATTCCGAGTAAAGTAGTCGTCAAGATAAGACTTTTTTTGAATTAATAGTAACTGTAAAGTATAGAAAAACAAAATTTGGCATTGGTTTTTTTCTTAAAAATTTTCTTTGCATTATATTCTGTTCTTCATTATCGAAAGAAAAATAACGATTTTATATTATCTAACTATTTTTGAAATAAATGTTTATCAATATTAATGATGTATTTTTATTTTACCTTACATTGCACATGTTACGTCCGCGTGAGAAATCAGGTTCCATATCCGCGGTCGATAACTGAATATCAAAAAGGCCAATCAGTGGGATCTGGTTTCTATCACATAGCGGCCCTTGGAAGCGGCTATCTCGCATATGGGTCCCAGGTTTAGGGAAAGCGAGATGAACCTTTCAAGTGGATACATGTATAAAAAATTGTACTAAGGCAATAGACCTGACCGTTAGCGATTTCACTGAAGTGCACATGTGCATCCATAGCGGACATTCCTAATTTTACGACTTTTCGCCTTAATCCACCAATCCCGTTAAGTAAATCCTTCACCCCCTATAAAAAACATTCCCGCCAAAAACTCTAAACCAATGACCCGTCTTCCTTAGCTCATCATACATAATTTTCCTAGAAATCCTAAACATCAAAAAATAGCAACCATCTTCCAACATACCCCAGAAATCCACCCCCACAAGCTAACGTACGCTAATTCCACCCTACACTCACTCTCATTCTCCGTTCAGCAGTTATCCTGGCAGTACGCTTTTTCCTTTTATATTTTGAATCTAGTACTTAATTTTTCATTTTGTTTTCCTAAATCTTTACTTATTTCTTTAATAAATCTGTGTTTCAATTCAGTCATATTATTTAGTGTCATTATTTCATTTTCATTGCATTTTAATTATATTAACCACCGAGGGTACCACAACATCTTCATCAATCGACAAGGGTAAGCCAATCTAAGTTACTATTTCTTTGGTGGTGGAACAATTTATTTTCTCGGTGACGGAATTCCTTTATATTTCTAATTATTTCTCCTGGTGGCGGTGTCTATTTGTTTAGCAAAGTTCATATCATCTTCATATCATATATTCCATATTCATTCTTCTCGCAGTTTTTTAGCATAGCCCGATCCCGAGTAAAGTGCGCAAGCATTGACTCAAAACAGGGCAAATTAATAGTGTATTACGGTTCGGTAAAGGCACCAGACTAGGTAAATTGGCCTTCATTCTGGTTCGGACGTAACACACACATGGTGTTCAATGCGCTCCTCGCAATAAAAATTTTCTGAGGAGCAAGCTGCACACACGGTGTGCAATCATCTTATTTATGCGAATTCACTTACGAATTGGGTGATTTCCATAGTAAACAAGTTTTTTGATTAAAAATGAACAATATAAAGAAAAAAAAATTTCGCTCCTGGGGACCGTGTTCGAAAAAAATCGCCGTCTCGAATGGGTTAAACGCGAGAATTGCGTAGGGCGAACGAGTCCAGGCAGGATTCACCGACCACAAGGGCCTTACTTGATTTACATGAATTTGTTTATTGATTAGATTGTTTCTTTTATTTTGTGTGTACTCTGCCGGTATTTCGAGACCGCGCGCTCGCTTGCTGGAATCCCGGTAGTACGAGCGAGGAGGAAGAGCCAGCCGGAGGACTGGAGGAGAAGGCTGCGACGCGAGAGGGGACGACTACTCGCACGAGCAACGAGGAGCCCCTCTACCAGCCCCCTGACACTCGACTAAATTCTTATAGGCAGTACATGGCCGCGTTAGTGTCGCCGTTTGCGTGACGCTAGTAGTCAAGGGCGCTGTGCCCCCCCCACCCCCCGTTCCCCGTCGTCCCTGTGACGCCGTCGACCCACTGTGACGCCAATTTTCCTAACCTCAATAAAGAATCATAAATTTGTTGTTAAGAAGACGTAAAGTTAATCGTAATATTTATTGAAATTTTGCAATGCCTACGTGCGCGGTGCTCGAGTGCACATCAGGGTACCGGTCAAATCTCGAAAAAAATCACCTTTTCAGAGTTCCACGGAACCCTAAAATCATCAAATTGTGGAAAGCAGCAATTGAACCTTCCGGTATTGGATTAAAGACGGGACAATCGGTCTGTGAAAAACATTTTCGTTCTGACGAAATATTGTGGCAAAGTAAACTTCTAGGACCTGATGGGACAGTGATTGGTATCGTAAGTTTCACAATGTAATCAATTATTTATAATTATTTTGTTTATTTTATAGTTTTGTTTATTTTATATAATACTTGATGTTGTACTCACCGTGCAAAGTTCCACGATTAAAAAAAGATTCTGTACCGTCCATATTCTCTTGGACAGACCTTGTTAGACCGCAAATAAATGTGTTGTCTGATGAGTCTCACGCAGAACTCAAAGAACGAGTGGATCAGAGTGTTACACAATCCGAGGATTTTGAGATCGTACCTGTACCGATAGACTCTGAAAATGACATATTGTCGTCGGAGTGTGTATCAGAAACTATTCAGCATCCAGAAAATAATGTGGACTTAAAGACCATCGATGATTTGTCCAATTATTTTGGTACAGGGAATTCCACTGCGTGAATACTTCCAATAACACTGAAGGAATTGGCCTCGTCCGAAATATCGATGATACCTGGATGGATGAAAGAAACTATGACTTGTGGAGAAACTGTTATTGTACACTTTTTTTTTCATAAGTGCATCATAATTGGTGATACCTTCAAACCTTTTATTCTAAAAGAAATCGCAGTCAAAGCTGACATGACATTTCAAATAAATATTCTCAGCAAGCCACTTAGCGTCACTGAGCTCAATATTGATCTCAGTCCGATACGTACCATCCAAAGATTGCAAGATTTATTATTCATGCTGAATAGTCTCAATATTTGCATCGGTACAAAGGCTCCAGATTTACACAACCAAGAGATTGATAGTACAGTCTGTAAAGATTCAAGTGGAAATTGGATGTTCTCTGTTGTTGTCTACCACAGTAGTCTGTCCATTCTGTCGAAGATCGAGGAAAACAGCGACCACGAGGATTCGAAGAGCCCAAAGACGCAGTGATACCACGAAAAACATTCGACTAAAACTATCGCCGAAGAAGAAGAAAGTCTTCGCAAAACTTCGAACGAAATGTCACTCTGCTGAAAAAGGGAAGAAATGCGCAATAACTAACGTTACGAAATTGAAATCCGAGTTAGACGAATGCCAACAGAAAATGTTGCACAGTGAATCATCTCTGAATAGTTACTTGGAGTCATCAAAACTACCACAGAATCGAAAGCATGCTTTACAAGAAATTGTTGCTGCTGCGAAATGTAAAAACGCAAAAGGCAGACGATATTCCGAGGAGTGGGTACTATTGTGTATGTTATTGCATATGCGATCACCCGCCGGATACAACTTCTTACGTAACAATGCTATTTTGCCACTCCCCTGCGTGCGGACAGTTCGAAGGTACCTAAAATGTGAATAACATGATTTTTTTCTATATTCACATCTCGTTAATTGAATATTTACAATTCCATATGTACAATTATGTATTTACAATATATTATCAATTTACTATTTACTAGTAGTTTGGAAACTAAAATCATACCTGTTAATGATACAAATACTTACCTGTTATAGATATCTCTCCAATATTGACACAGCATGTGGATTTGACCCACGATTTTTTGAAGTTTTAAAATTGGCTCTCGCGAAAAAAGAAGACATACAAAGACACGGAATTTTACTCCTTGACGAAATTGGAACTAGGGAAAGTGTCAATGTGAATACGAAGACATTGTCCTACAAAGGATTGGTCGATTTTGGCACCGATGGAGAACAGTCTTCCGAGTTTACTGAAAAAGCGAACCATGGCTTGGTAATTATGTTCCACCCGTTGGCCGATGATTACCTGCAACCAATAGCTGTTTTCGCCTCACGAGAACCTGTCAAGGGATATGTCCTTGCCCAACTTATAGTGAAAGCAATCGTATTACTCGAAAATGCGGGCGCAAAAATCCACGGAGTCGTGACTGATGGAATGAGTACAAACAGACAATTTTGGAGCGAGATGGGCGTCAGCGGGCAGAGAAAAAATGTACGAAATTACTTTGAACACCCCGTAGATGAAGGCCGGCGAGTGTTCGGCTTTTCTGACACACCGCATTTGATTAAACCTATCCGCAACAGACTCTACGGCAGTAAGATCTTACAGGTTTAACCAAATTATAGCTACTGGTAATTTTATTATTTTTAAATGGAATGATATCGAGATTTTGCACAAAAAAGATAATGAACTAGCAGGCCCGAGTCAAGTTCGTATGTGTCCCAAGCTGACATCGAACCATATTGTACTTAACAATTCGCTGAAAATGCGAGTAAGATTGGCTGTGCAGGTAAATAAATCGGGTCTATTTTATAAATGTGAGTCAGCAGGTCATTATTTACTAATCAATATGTTCCAATATCTCTATGATTTAACTAGGTTTTCAGTAACACTGTCGCATGCGGACTACGATTCTTCCAGCGATATCTACCGGAGTTAACCCTTTCGCTTCGGGCGCCGCTTATAAGCGGCGCGCACAAAATGACCTGTGGGTATGAGCGCCCCTTTTAGGCGGCGCCCTCTCTACAAATCTTGGAACGTTGTCTCGTACATCTGGCATCTAAATGGTGGATATACAAACGTCATCTGTAGTCAATAATTCACTTTTTCGCTATCACAAAACATTTTCTGTTGATTTTATTGATAAATTGAATTATTAATGCTTTCGATTTGGCAGCAAAATCCATCAAAGTAATATCACTGTACGTACTTATGGCGTGCGTTTCTGTACAGTTATAGCACTTAGACGGACTGGACTACCGAAGCGAAAGGGTTAAAAGATTGCGAAGGGACCGCATCTTTCTGCGAGTGGATCAACAAAATGTTTGATGCGCTGAATCGCAAAATGCCTATCGATGGAATGGAGCTTGGCAATATCGATTACAAGGTAATTTACAAATATTGCGATTTTTTATGATAATTTCTCTGTCCGGTGGTAATTACACAAATTATTTATTCATAGATACTTGAGGAATCGATTCGTAAGTTGGATCTGTGGGAAGAGGGTGTCGAGAACGGTCTACTATCGAAGAGTCTTTTCTTGACTCCACAGACTGCGGAAGGCTTGCGAGTAACTCTACAGTCAGTTCTCGACATCGTAACATATCTTACGAAGCATTGTAATTTCCCGTATGTTTTGGCTGGTCGGATCAATCAGGATCCACTCGAGGTTCGAACTTTTTTTTAGGAAACTCACGTAACAATATTATATTATTGGTAATATTATCTAAATTGTCATTTGAGCATAATGGAACATGTCTTCTTTTCACCTATGGTTGCATGCATAGCATGACTTGACTAATTTTTGTTTGTGTGCTTCCTGTTTGTAAAACTTAATCCCATAGCGTCGATTTCCGAAGATACGTACTTAACATGAAATTGTAATTTCCAGATTCTTGTAATTACCAGATTCGTTTGTCAAATCATACTATAAATAATCGGAAGAGTTAATATTGTTGTGTTCATCTGTCCAATTTAGAAATATTTTGGTACCATTCGTCAAGCTGGAGGTTGCAACGACCACCCTTCCCAGTCACACATTCCTTCAAATTCACAAAATCCTATCGACGTACAGCGTTCTAAAGCCGCCAAAACTCGGAAATTGCTCCATTTCTGAAGATAAGCCCCATCAACCCCTCGTAACACTTACCGAACTTAAAACAATTTATAATAATCCGGGGAAACCTAATTTAACGAGATCAATTAAAGAGAGGCTTGCAGAAGCTGCACGGCACGATAATTGGGATTTGGAGGATGTAATCGAACACGATTATAGTAAAGCCGAAATAATAAATTGCGTGCTGTATTACGTTACTACTCGATTGGTGAGCCGAATCTTGAACACCGTCAAATGCATCAAATGTAAAGATTCTCTATTAAGTGTTGATAATAGAGCTCATCTTCCCGAACCAGGCCTCACAGATTCTCTGGCGCGCGGTCCATTGATTCACCCGAACACGCATTTCTATCGATTCGTACTGTATCTAGAAGAACGTTTTGCGGTTTATTGTAATTCTGGACAAGTTTTCGAGTCTATTCTGGAAGACGTGTACAAATACGAACGGCTTTCCTTTCCATGTCCTTTTCACGCTGGCGAGATGCTTTATCACGTAATGCAATATTACGTGTCTATGCGTATGCAGCAGTACTGCTCGCGTATTAACGCAGAGCAAGAAAAACAGTATCAGCTCAAGAAAAAAACATCGAAATTTTGTACCATGTGACTGATCTATTGTATTAATATATTTCACACTGTGATAAGGTTTATATATAAAATATAGTGAATATTTCGTAATATGAAGACTCTTGCATTTACTTTATTCCCCACGATTCCCCACAATTTCAATAAAAGTAAAAATGTTAATGAGATACCACATAATTATAATAATTCTTATTTCGCATTTTTACTTATGTTTTTCAGTTATTTATATTATAATTAACATATGTTATACTAATATTCAATTTACATTTTATAAAATATACATGAAATTTTGGGGTTTGTTTAGCCGAATCAAAAAGGTTTTGGGAGTTTCGTTGCCTGTACAAAGTAGCATTATAAACGCGTTAAACACTCACATCAGCTGCGGCTGATGATAGCCGCGCGCAAGACTACTAGCGCCGCGCGGCGGATGGTGACGCTAAGAGCGCCATGTCTTAGATTCTCTGCCAGGGACCTGCCCTCTACGGACCCAAGAGGCGCGCGCAACGCGGGACAGCTGGCCACGTCTCGCTACAAGCAACGCGATCTGCCCGGTTGAGCACCAACTTCCAACTCACGGAGAGTGGCGCGCGAAGCGCCACAAGGAATGAGCACCGCTACGACCCCTATGGCATACCGCCCACCGCCAGGTTTTACTTCTGTAATAAATATCCGCGAGTTGTGGAATCCGGGGACGCCTGGTGAACCCTCGCGCGATTTGGGACGAAGGAGCCCATCGCGAGACAGCCCGTACAGCTGTCCGCGACTTCAACAATTACATGTCGCGATGACACCTTCGAATTTGGCGCGTGGCGAAGACTTTGGGTTGAAGGATTCGTCCACAGGACGAATCGCCGCCAATTAGCCTAAGGGAGGGGGTGCTACTATTCACGCGGAGACAAAGCGTATGACGATCGAGAATCAATTCTGCTTGGACTGCAAAGGGGAAAATACGCGTGGTCGGTCCTTGGTTTTTTTTTTTGTGGTGACGTCGAATACGCCGCGAGTGCACTTGGTGCCCTAGCCTGTTGGATCACGCGCTACGGGAGCTATTTCGGTAAGCGAGTGCTTTTCCCTTTTGTGAGCGACGTATTTTCGTGCGATTTTCGAATTAGTTCGTCCGATACCGCGTTCAAGACGCGTAGGGGTGACCCCCCACTTCCCCCTTTGATTTGTTTGACCTCGCGTATAGACAGGCACGAGAATCCGTCGACCGGCAGGGTTCACTGGTTTTATTTTGTTTCTCTTTGGGAAGATTTCTGTTTTGTGTTGAATTGCGAATCGAGATCGTTGGTTTGATTCGTATCTGGATTTAATGCATGATTTTTCATGAACGCGAAGTTCACGCTAAGATCCTTGACAGTCGGTTAAACTGTTCGATTCTTGTCCGCGGATTAGCCGCGTTGAGATTTTCTGAACTTCATTTGATTATTGAAATTAACGTTCGAGTGTACGCGCAGTACCACTCGTTCAAGTTTTTTTGTTCTTGTGCGTTCGACATTTGGAAATTTATTGTATCGCGTCAATCGCGGAAGAGCCGCACAAGCGAACCTAATTGACATTATTGTTTTCTTTATTCTTTTTCTTATTCGTTAAATTATTAATTCAGCATTGTAAGAGACCGTCGCGCTTCGCGCCGCCGGCCCTCAAATAAACCGAGCTCTTCTTTTGTTTATTGAAACGATCATGTAATTGAATTATTTTCTGTGTCGCGTGATCGTCTGACCTTTCCGACCTGTTGTTCCGAATCCCACCGCCTCCGCGTAGCTGAGTTAGCCAAGGGAGGCACGATAGAACGAATTTTGATACGTGGTTCTCGTCTGGAAGCTGGCGTCCAACACCTTGCTATAGAGGCCCTTTGGACGTCAACGCGATAGTCGCGAGAATTAGCTTGTGCGTAAGTTCCCTCCA
>JARQST010000304.1:3769541-3803577 GCA_030142225.1 Pachycephus smyrnensis | reverse complement strand
AACTCTGCTAAGGGATAAAATCTCGCAATTTGAGAGGTTAATGCAAAGACTGAAGAGCGCTTGCGCGTTGTTCCATTCCCATGTTTCTATTTTCATGCGTCCTTTAGAGCGATAAATGAAACACGAGTGTGTCGATGTGTGTCGAAATGTGTCGGTAAAAGAAAAGCACCCAATCAGTACAAACGCACCAACTGAAGTTAGCCCCGCGGTTGCTTAATTTCTATAGGAGAACCAACTTCGGTTGGTGGAATTAGCTTGAATAACCCTTATGCATAGTACCGTACAGACCTATCCTGCACCTGGTTTAACAAGTCCCTGAATTTCGAGGGCCTAGCTTAAAACTTGACAGACCCCGGATTTTGACGACTTAGTGAGTACACATGAATTTGTAAACTTGTTCGAAACGAATTCTAAGCTCTTAATTAAAAGAAAAAAAGGATGTATGCTGTTAATTGTTGGTGCGATAGTGAACAAAAGTGTTGAGTGCACTACCAGTGCAATCAAAAGTTCATGAATAATGGTCATGTGTTTTTTTTGGCAAATCAGACACACTGAAATCTCTAACAGATCACACATGGCTGTGCATAGAAATTGCATTACAAAGCATGACGAGCATAGTTTTCAATTGAAATATATGTTGAAGAGTTAAAATAGAACAGAATCAAATTTTTGTGTGCCAAGTAATTGTTGAATATGTGTCAATCAACACAACTATGATGAGCTAGAATATTTTTCAATCAGATGATCATTACTTCTACGAGTATGTTACCAATCTATTTCGATGAACCCATAGAGGGATCTGTTGGATCCACGTGACTGAGCGGATTACTATAAAACCCTTTGATTTCAAAAAAGAACTTTACGTAATGTGTATCGGAGATAACTAAAAAAATTCAAAAATTTTATCCTCCCCGGCGGGGAATCGAACCCCGGTCTCCCGCGTGACAGGCGGGGATACTTACCACTATACTACCGAGGAATAGGTTGTGAACGATTTTCCCATTTTCGATTGTGAATATTTTCCATAACATTTTCATAAATTAAATTAACAAATGAAACCCATCAAACGTTTCAGGTAACAACGAAAAATTTATGAACAGAGAGCAAAGTTCAGATATCATAATAATGTCAACTATTATCATAAAAGTGACAAAGTCCACATTGAATCACGTCTAACATCGAAAGAGGCCTTTGTTCGTTTCCTTATTTTATCATTTTAAGATATATATAATGATTTATATCGATATTAGTAATGCCCGTTTCCTCCGACATTGATCGGAGTTTAAACTCTGGTTACCCTATCTCAAAACTATATAAAAAAAATTGAACCAGGTTTAAACCACGTCGGAGGAAACGGGCGTAACTTCTTCCCAATAAATTTAAAACCATCAATGTTTCCCGAGCGACCGAAAGCAATCATTTTTGCTTTACAGTCAATGCAATGACTTTTCCTAGCTTCGTCCTCCGAGCAGCTGGTACACTCGGCCACTTGCGACGAAGTTATATAAGTGGACGCAGGCGCCGAGTAGTCAGTCTTTGGGTAACGGTTGTCGGAGAGAGTTCGTACACTTTTGTTTTTACGACATCCGTGACGCATTCGATGAGTTTCCAATAACAAAGGAGTGGTAACGACACCTTCCTGCTACAAGAACACTTGCCGCGCGTCGCGGACAACGAAAGGTGCTTTTTCGTCGCGAGTCGTGCAAGATTGGTATTCGTCAGACAGAAAAGTGCTGACTCGCCGGAAAGTGTAGGTTAAGGCAGCATTTGAAACAAGATATCTGTTGTGCAGTGTAAAAACAAGATAGAAACATGAAGTGTCTCGATACCCTTGTGATCATCTTCATTGCTGGTAAGCTTACAATTATAAAAGTCAAATGGTAGCCAAGTGTGAATATGTATACATATACATATTATTAATAATAAAAGCTATCAAGACCTTTGTACATTATGCTATTTAATGCTAAGCAAGTTCAACTTAATTTGCATGTTTGTAGTAACGTTATGTAGATTACATGCTATTGACAGGTAAAAAAACAATAATAATGAAGTCATAATCTTCACTGAAGATAGTTATTCAGTTGTTAACATTTAATTGTTGATGGCTATTTTAATTTTAATACATTTTACAGTCGATCTGACAATAAACCAAGACCGTTCGTTAAGTACTTCGTTACTTTATACTAGGTACTGTCCTATTTTTTTTATTAACAGGATTAAATCGTGTCCGGCGCCATTTCGTTATTGAAAACTTCCCTGCGTGCAATAAAGCGTAATTTTGACTTATTAGTTACGGAAGGTCCACCCCTTCGGCGGATTTCCTTTTTGTAAGATCAGTGCCCCTGAAGGGTGTCATAATCTCTTTATTTAATAAACCGCAAGCAAAACCCTATAATGTCTATACACAAAATCTAATAATTATTACGATAGGAAATACGGATGCCATCTTAAGATTATTTATTTTGGAGCATTTTTACCAAATATTCCATATGACGAAGTCCACTATGTTTGAATCATTCTGCATTACACTCCGTTCTTTATGAAATCAGCTTACATTAATCGCGGATTCATATCCTATTATTCATAACTTGTGTCATGTAGTGAGTAATACAGACATTTTTATCAATGATACTGGTATCCATTTCAATGATTGTTAAAGGGCCTCCTATTTAAACTTGTCTAATTGATCTCAGATAAGAAATGAATTATAAAGCCCTATTGAAAATGTACGTTACTTTTAAATTTCATATATTAAACGGACTGTGACCTTTGTTCCTTTATTCCGCACTGCTGAATCCATTATTTCCTTTCGCAAAGACCGTAACCCTTATTGAGCCGGTTTCATCCAACTTGAAATATGCGCTTTTGACGGTTAAATTTCAAATTCATTCTGAGCAAGTTTAGTGGTGTACTTCTATGTCATACAAATATGGACAAGTATACCATTAAGTGTTGCAAAAATTGACCGTTGAGGAGTAAGGTCGTTCTTTCATTAGTGCTTCCACTGAAAAATATATGTTAATTTTTGTTACGCTGTGGGAACACTTCGTGTACCTATGAATAGAACTATTATTATTGTATGTACTATTGTATGTCAAGAATATTCTTCTACTTTACGTGTCGTGAGTGAATTGCATAAGACAAAACTCTTACTAGTTCTCTCGTTATAAGTTAAGGTCACTATATTCAGTTATTCGAATCATGTTTTCGGGTTCTTAATATGCACAAGGTTTCCATTATTTTCTGAAACCAGTTTCTACAATGACAAACATATTTGTGCATCTCATATAAAATAAAAAAAAACTGTTACCCATCACTGACGTAAATCGATTTTATAGAGGTCGTTTTTGATGTTGTAGAATCCTCAAGATTTCCAGTATCTTTTTCACAAAGTTCATTACGATAGACGCTGCAAAATAAACATAAGTTCTAATCATCTTGCGATTCTCCGCGTGCAGTAGTATAAACGTCGCACTGCTATGTGGCTTTAGATTTCTGTTGTTATCATGATTGATATTCCGAACACTGTACTTTGTAGTTTGAACCAGCGATATCGTGAGCACAGATCAATTGTCCAACCTGTGCAGATAAAGAATTTCTACGATTTACACTTAAGGTAGTTCTATCGCGAAAATGAAATCGACAAAAATGCTTCAACTTTTAACATGTCAAAATTTTCAATCATTTTATGTACAAAAAAGTTTATAATATACGGGAGTGGGAAGACCCCCTTATATGAGCCCGTACGGGACTCCGCGGGAGAATGATGAAGACTAGGCCCTGGATAGCTTGGTGGTCAGAGCATTTACTACTATATTACTTTAAAAAAGCCAGTTTTTATTGCCTCTGGTATGTGAAAATTTTTCTGGTTATAAAATCTCGTCTATAACCTAATTAATGGAATACGTTAATAAAGCAAAGCAAAAATATACAATTATGACTACCGGTACCTTTAGTCCAATAGTTTTATAGCAAAGAAAAACTTGTCTATTTTCAGTACAAAAAAAGTCAGAACATTCGCCCGGAAAACGAAAGACTCGGGTTCGAGTCCCGACCTATTCTAAAAATTTTCCCATGGATCCTACAAATATATAAATAGCCCGCTTATGTGCCCAAATGATATACTTCTGGTAATGATTTCTTCCTTTTTTTGTCTCTTAGGAATCTTTGGCTGTATCTTAGCTCAAGATACTCTACCGAATAAAGATGAAGTGCTGGAAAAAGTGCCAGGCCTTGCAAACGTCCCCGGTATAGATAGTATTAATGCTTCGACGGTCGAGGACGCGAAGAACATCTTTAAACAAAAATGCGAAAAAAACGGTGGTCCTACGGCGTATGAAAACGCAGAACAGGCACAGAAGGATATGGGGGAATGCTTGAAATCTCTGGTTAATGTGACGGAACTACAGAAAGAAATGGATCAGGCTAAACCCAGTGGCGATTTGGATATTGTCTTCAAAAAATACTGCCGGAAGAGTCCCATGTTGAAGAATTGCGTGATGAACTTCACTCATGCCGTGGAGCCATGTTTGGAAGAGGAAGAACGTGAAAATAAGAAAATTGTTCAAAATATTACCGAGTCTCTGTTAAACTTTATTTGCTTCAAGGAAGGTGATCGCATTGCATGTAAGCATTTATTCAAGTGTATATTAATCACATAAAATTAGTTTTTGTTGGAAGAAGATAACCTTTGTCATATTAAATATTTTTTTGGACAGTATTCATCGCAGCTGGTGGACCGGAGTGTTTCCAGAACAAACAGGATGCTGTTCAGACTTGCGCCAAAAATGTTTTCGGTAGTTACATTCCCGCAGCAAATCCTGAAACTGGAGCTCTGCCCGGCCTTGAGAGTATACCTTCACTGATTCTGGGCAAGAAAGAATGCAGGTGCGTGGATACTGGATTGGTTATCTAAATTTTGCTATACAATCTTGACTAACGTAGCTCTTTTTTTTATTTAATAGCGACATTGTGAAGCTGCAGGGGTGCGTTGTCCAAGAGCTCGAAGGTTGCTCGGATCCCACACCAGCAAATATCGTGGACTCTCTGTTTAATTTTATAAGAAAGGTAACTCCCTGCGAAAATTTAATGAACGTACAAAGTGCTGCCGCAACTGGAAATAACATTACACGAAGCTCGGCTAGTACTGCCGTCGTTAGTTTCTTAATGAGCATTGTTGTGGGTCTAACTATACGATATGTCTAATGAGACAATGCATTCATGAAAACTGCTAAAGAGACTCATTTTTTAACACAATTTTTGCGATCGGTTTTGGAGTTCATACTGAATCCCAAAAATTACTGATATGCACACGTACGTCAGTAAATCCACGAGATCACGTAGAATTGCATGAAACGGTGTCTCTTTAATGGTACACAATGCAGGTGATACAACGTTTCACATTTGTTTATTCTCTTAAGGTCGATATTCACTGCGATTGTGACAATATAAATGTCAAATCCAAACGTCGATTACAATGGACGGAAAACAGAAAAGTGCTGGATACCAAATACATAAAAAGAATGTTATGCGATTTATAGAATTTGGATGTATAGCCAAAGGAGTGATAAGGTCACTATATAAACGGAATCAATGTATTTGAATATTTCTACATTATCATATTTCTTTCTACCGTTTCAAATTATTATGAAATTAGGCTTCTAAAGTAAAATATCAAAATAAGCAATTACAATTGCTGTCATTGATCATAGAATAGAGGTGAGTATAAAGCGCAGTGATCTAATAAAAGTTGTTCTTCCAAAAAAATAAGAAAAAGTATAATATTACGATGCAGAATGGATTGAGGGAGTAGAAAAAAATATTGTGACTATGTAAAAAAGATACAAATCATGTAGGTAATACTAGAGGTGCTTGCTGCCTGGTACCATAACTTATTTTCTATCTTGTTATGTACTGTAAAAGCTTTTTTTGCATATAAGGCTTTGCAATTTGATTAATTGCAATTTCAAAGTTAATTCTTTTTAACCTTTAAAGGGCCAACGAGTTATTTTTTCAAATTCTTTAAAAATCATTATAAGAAAAAATTGTTTATATTTAATAGGTTCTTCGCATGATTCAGACGTGGCCTGCCCAACGTTATAATGTCTTCCAGCCCTGTAATGGTTAAGAAAAAATTTCAAAAATACAGGCCATGAAGAGACATTTACAAAAAAATATGCAACCAAAGTTATCCATCGCTTTTTCTGTTTGTCGCAAAACTTCTTGAATTTACACACATGTAGAAGAACTGCAAAATTTTGTTCAAAAATCTTATCTATCCTTTGGTTGACTTACTATCACCTTCTTGGCATCATATCAATAAACAATGTTAATTTTATATATGGTTACCAAAATGTTCAGCATAGCATATATTATAGTAAAAATAAGAAATCGAAAAAGATATTGTACACTTGTAAAACATCATTGATAAATTTTGAGTAATTTACATAATGTGCTAAGAGCAAAATTTGTTCACCTTTACATTCATAATGTAATGTCAAAGGAAAGTAAAATACAAGCTTTTTTTAAATATATTAGATAAGGTGGATGATGTTAGTAATCGACAATTAAGAGACATAAGGATACAATCGTGATCATGTTCTAACAGTCGTTGTTAAGTATTCATATTTATTATTTCATATTTGTTATTTATCCCATTCCTATTAATAAATTTTGTAATCCATGTTGTAATATTCATTTGTGTTCTCTTTCGTTGAAAACAAAGAACAAAAATCATTCATTGATACTGTTATTAAGATAATGTATATCATTTCCAAGTAATAGATTTAAAGGCATAATTTTGTGTATTTTCACTAGCCATAATTATACATGTCCTACGCATTATACAGTATAAAGGAATGTACATACTGAATCCTAGATCGCATGTATGGACAAACATTTAATGTTTCTTACTACAATCCTAAAATAACATAACTTAATTTTTAATTATAAACAATGAAAGTAATATAAACAATATTACCTCAAAGTGAATATATTATTACAAAATGTCTAGCATACACACCCACACCTTATATAGTTAGATACTTAAAATTATTGAGAATTATTAGCTACAGGCCAAATATCAAAGGCTGTTTATACATTTACAATATATGCGGTCTTAGAATAAAAGTTGACATGAAACAGCTTTGACTATATTACTTGCATCCTATTTATTATTAGTCTTGGCATTCCATCAGCTCCATTTTACATACATATTTGCAGAATTTGTTAGAACGAAACTTACAACTCAACCTGCAGAAAAATAATGATGTTACACTGTAACCCGCAAATTAAATGCGCTGTTGAATTATTGCACAGCATTATGCAATGTAATACACATGCATTGAACTTGAATTAAATTCAGAGTGCGCATGCGTCAATTGGAAATCGGAGAACACAACTGCCGATTGACAGCCAATTGAGATTCCAGAAATGTACAATGCGCGCGCAGTAGTTATTCGGGGACATTCGTGAGGGTTCGGATAAATTCGCTAGCTCGCAGAAGACAGTGCACTTGAGAAAGCCCACAGCTGGCTGTCTCGACGTGTATGCTTTGAATATTTCGCACCATGTTAATGAGTTTTTATCAAATTTTAATTAAAAATACATGCAGTGCATTCAGTATACGAAAGAAAATTAATAGTGCAAGACATTTACCCTCTTGATCGAGTATTTTCGTTAGTATCAATTGTGCAATAAAGAAGGCGAGGGAAGATGCCAGGCAAAGGAGGCAGAAGAGGAAAGTCCGGTAAGTTACATATTGTTCCTAAAGTTATTCTTAGAACTTAGATTTTTTGCCCAATGGAAAATACTAAAACGTAGGTATTTCGTTTGAGGCACACGATGCTATACTATAGTGCATTGAAATCGTCAATTCATCATCTCTTATGGTGAATCATCCTCAACATTTATTATGTTCATTCCTTCTTACGTCATGGATTTGCACTATATTTAAATTTTTACCATGGCCGCTTGTTTCTTATGTTTTTGTGCTCGCGTGAAGATTTTAAAAAATGATCAAGAATGTCTGCTAGCATTACAATAACCTTGGCTACTCGCTGGTCCTTTCGTATCGACTCGCATGTGACTTCCATGCTGCCGCATGGAAAAATGGTGTAGATCGTGCAAGCAGAGATTTCTTCTTACTTTAAATACGCTAATTATTGCTAGATTGCACAATTGCACGCAATACGTTTTCTTCTTTACACTGATTATCCTTTCAGATTAGAATATTAATACGTTGTGATAAAATATAAGGAGATTGTTCTATTAGCTTTGAAGTTTTCTTAGAAAAAATTCGAATGTAACATGTAGATTTTAATAAATCTTTCCATTCGTATATTTTTTTTTATTAAAGATATCAAAAACATTATTGTCCATGACTCATATCATAGTTTGACAAAACAGTCTTACCTATAAGATAAAAATAAAGATTGAAGTGTTTATAATAATAAATAGTTTATAATATAATAAAGTTTTCTCACATCTTTTGCATTCAAAATTTGTTCTCTCTTTATCTTTGTAGTCAATATTTCACGTTTTCGGAATGCGAATAGATTTCATGCGATAAGATAAAAAAAATCTTGCTTCAAAATAAATGATATGCTGAATTTAATAGAGCATATTGATATTTCATTTATACCGTGATTAAGTTCTGTTTGATATCAGTTAAACATATGGTATGACCGTGCATGTGTACTTTTACAACATTTGTTTCAGTTTCATGTTATGCAATATGACATTCACTTTCAACAGCTGTTTTGATTCAATTACGTTTATGGTACTTAAATAAATGAGTTAACAATTGTATTAGTTATTAAAACTTTCAATAATAAATATTTATTTGTTAACAGATAATAACAAATAATTACAATTATTGACAAGTCTATATTAGAATATATGGGATACTTGGACACTAAATAATAAAAATTTGTAGGTCACGGTGGAAAAAGGGCTGAATTAACATCTGATGAGGATTCTGTTAACAATGATGCATGCAGTATCACCAGTGGTCAGTCCGACAATCGCAGTTTGCTTGATGACGTTAATGACAACGAGGTTGATGAGATCGCACAACAAGAGGCATTTGAAGAAAAATTGAAGGAAGCGATAGATGGATTGACGCAAAAGAGTGCAAAGGGCAGAACCATATGCTTCAATGGGATTGAAAAAATATTTGCCATCAAGTATATTCCTGACTTTGTGGAGGATAGAAAAATGACCATCACAGATTCTATAGAACGGGGTTTAAAAAAAGGCCGTAGTGATGAGCAATCCACAGCTGCGCGATTAAGTACGTTGCTCTGTGTCCAGCTTGGAGTATTCGAGAGTGCAGAAACTGTTTGCAGGGATCTTCAATCTATGTTGACTTTCATAGCCAATGATAAAACAGCACAGGCCAGTGCAAGATCTGAGGTAAAAATAATTTACACTGGATTTACTAAAATATCTTATATAAGCCGATCATTCTTTGTGTAATACTATTAAAAGGTTTCGTACAATGTCAACGTGTAAAACGTTATATAAATAATCCAATTACAAATTAACCTTTATGTAAACATATTTTTTTATACTACCGCATCACTGATTCTTAATGTATAAGCTGGAGGAGTATATATTTTATAAGCTGGTACAAGGGACTAAGATAATTCTATTTCCTTACAGTGCTGCTGGGCTTTGAGTATGAATCAATTTTTGTCCGGAAACGATGCTGGGGATACCATTGAAATCGCACAGTTACTCTCAAATATTTTTGCTGGCTCTTATCTAAAAGGAAATGGCGCAGTAGCAACAGTTTCTGCTGAAATGGCCGCATTACATGCAGCTGCACTATCCTCATGGACTTTGCTTTTAACCGTCATGTCACCTGCGGACATCTATAATTTACTCGCCAGTGATCGCACCAACAATTACATGCCGTAAGTATATAAAATTCAGTATAAAAAATTACTTCGTAAGTTCATACCTGTAGCACTGACATTTTTTATTTTTCAGTTCTCTTAATCGTCTGCGTGAATTGTTAGAATCTCCGCATCTTGAAGTACGCATTTCAGCCGGTGAAGCATTAGCTGTAATATTTGAACTTGGTCGTGACTACGCCGAAGATTATGAACAGGATTGGGCACTCGATCTCGTTAATGTACTCAAAGATTTAGCTACAGACTCGAACAAGTACAGAGCTAAGAAGGATCGTAAACAACAGCGTGCTAGTTTTAGAGACATATTGCGATACATTGAGGTTTGTAGTCTCATAGAATTTTTTGAAGAATGAGCAGCTGCTTGAGATTCAAAAAATTATTTATCTAAACGAATAAAATGCATTCCAGGAGGACATCGTACCGGAAATGCATATCAGATTTGGAAGGGAAACTTTATTCTTGGAAGGATGGTGTGCTAGAATTCAATACAATACATGTTGTCGATTACTTGGGCCTGGTATCAATATCCATCTTGCTGAAAATTTACTGCTGCGTGAAATATTCCATCTTGGTAATAAACTGTTGCCTCTACAAGCACCTCAGCAGAAGACAAGCAAGCTCGAAAGGGTGAGTATAATTATATGAATAGTCGGCAGAAATAAGTGCAAGAATAATACATGAACAGAGCTCCTTCAAGAGCAACCACCATATGAACGGTTTTGAATAATGGGGTCATGATTTATGTGTTACAGACACTCATGAACGCAGCAGCTTTTAAGGCACGCACTATTCTACGTAGTAAAAATCGTGACAAGCGTTCGGCGATTTTGGCGACATAAATTTTCTTTTCTTAATCCCTTTGATTTTTAACGTTAGATTATTTCTTCTAGATTTTTTGCGGCATAATCGCATTTTTATTTATTTTACCTATTGTTGTTTAGATAAAATCGAATCGTGCGCTATTGCTTATCTCGCATCTATAAAATTTCAATTGTATATAGCGATACGAATTAGATTTAACATTAGAATGAGTGATATGTAGTTTGGCTATTGCTCGTGAGGCCAAATAAACTTGATACTGTACGGTTGTTTAATACTTTTGTAATATTCAAGCATTGTATGCATATATTAATTGTATATACAAACACGTTTGGATCCGTTATTACTATGTTTTTATGACGTTAGTAGGTCTCATTTATTTGGCAATTATTATCTATTCGATCCCGCGACAGTCTTTATTGACATCTTATAATCTGTTTTAGAGGAGGAGATTGTTATAATAGTTAAGATTGTCGTATTTGTTTCGAGTAAAAAAAAAATATGAAATTATAAATAAATATTATATATGAAATAATAAATTTATGATGGATATCCGTACTTCTTTACTTTACCACATACCCTAAAATATTGTAGCAATATCAATTTTTTTTCTATAACATGAACAACATAAATGATATTCAGGCAAGAGGATGTTCCGCTATGTGCGTCTAAACAGTTAAATGTTATGTAAGCATATGTAGGTGCGTACGTATAAGAACCACTGTACATACGAGAACTTACAGCGTGCAGTAGAGATGGCGCAGATTGCATGTGCGTACATTTCCACGCGTGTGCATTACGGTATAGCTGTATTTGTACGCACAGAGCGAATAGGGCTATTTAAAATTTGGACTTCTATACGTACATTATTTTTATTTTTATATAAACATTCAATTATTCTTTAACAATCCGTTATAATTTAAGAAATACTTTTCTTATTTGTATGGAACTCTTGGTAAAATCACAGACGCTTGGCAATATGTGTATCTATAAATGATCGATTAAACAATGTGAGTCCTAAATCAAAGCATGTGAAATCAGACGCAATTCAAATAATATACTTTGTCGAGCAACTAGTTAAAATTCGAGAGCAAATGACAATAAACTGATTTTACTTTTTATTCACGCTAAGTGAACAATATAGCTATTATATTTTGTAATAAAGTGCGCAGTATACCATGTATGGTGATATGATTGAAACTGTCTCTCTCCATTACTCTCCCTCCTCTCGAGTTTCTTTAGAGAAAAAAGGCATTATTAAATGCTATAACGTTTTCGTAAATACAGACTTTCATAATCGGTCAATAAAAAACAAACTGCAACGTGTAACATACTGAAATGTCCATTCCCCGAGAATAGTACACAATCTACTACATTAGTCATACACGTCCAGACTACGTATGTATTGTAAAAACAAATTTTGACCGATTGAAACATTTTGTACAATAAAAATTGTCGTATTATATGGACAACGAGGGCTTACGCAGGAATCTGAGAATTGAGTCATTGTCTTGGCAAAAGTTTTATCCACCCTGTTTTAATTTTGTGCTGTGAAATTGTGACGGATTTATATGTGCAAATTGACTCGCTGCCGTTTGAATTCCTTCTCGGAAAGCATTTGCCATCTGTAGCCCAATATTTTTGAAACTTCTCTCTCAGTAGCCTCGTAACTACGACTGTTAACTTTTATCCACTGATAGTGTTCCGGCGACCAATCGGCGATCTTTGACCAGTCTCTGTCACATCTTTTTAAAATGACATTTCGCCGCACGTACAAACAACGTAAGGCTTTTGCAGTGGAAACTATTTCTAGGATAGTGGCTGTCGATATTTTGTCACGGATCATCTGTAGGAATGATAAAAAATTTTAACTGTGCATTGATTAGTGATTAAGCAATAGTCGTTAAGAGAAGATTTAGAAATAATAAAGAATTTTTGCACGTCCATGCCAATAATCTTACGTTGTATTTTAAAGTTGAAAATGATGTTCACATTATACAACGAACACTAAAGCTGATAAGAAGAAAACTTAAAGATTGCACAATCAATTCACTGTTAATTATCAGGAATAAATGATAAAAGTCAAACAAATCACTCAGTGAAACAGTAAAGGCATATATGTATAGCTTGGGAAGCAAATTTAATGCATACAAAGATTGAGGACATTTTAATGTATTAAATATTATCTTGACGCCAATAAAAGATATCCAAATTTGATAACCTGATTTGTCTAGCAATATTTGTGTGATAAAATGTCTTTTGCAACGTAAATGATTAATAATACTGATAACTAACCCTGGTATAATACTGACTCGAAGGAGTATCACTATTATCGTTCCGAAATCTAATTGTTCATTACTCTTTAGATGCATCATTAGGGATTATATAAGTCGTCAGCTAGTGTACTAGCGATCACAGATTACGTTATCCAGGAAATCTAAAGAATCCTCGGTCCCAATTGATTGTAATTGTAAGAGTCTTAATCTGTTAAAAGAAGCATTCACTTTAATACAGCATTAAAGCCTTTCACCAAAGAAACTTACAATAAGTGCATATTACTACATCGCACACACGCTGTTAGCATTAGTAAAATTTGACAGACACAAAGATGATAGACAACAATGTTAAAAGATCTGAGTCAAATATGCTACCAATGTATGAAGATTTGGGCAAGTCTTGCAGAGCCGCACTATGGCTTCGTCCAGTCTTTTCGCAAAATTCTTGTGTAGATAGTACCGTGAGAGTCCCTTGAAGGCATAAACCCTTAGAGTTCTATCAAAGTATGATCCATGTGCTCCCAAAGTAAATGGTGATTGCTATAAAAATATAAAAGAAAATCATGTTGGTCTTGTTGTTCACATTTCTGCATTCCAACATTTCATACGAAATTTAAAAAAAATGAAATATGTTAATAGGTATGGTATACGTGACTTGTCAATTTGCAGTGCTATTTTGTATTATGTATGTTTATTTATAAAAACCTGTGTATTTGGATTATCCAGTACTACACTATGACATGGTATGTCACTATGCTCCAATAAGTTGATAGGCAAAATGATGTCAGTAGGCTTGTGACTTTCCACTTCAAAATGCACTTTTAAACCAGGATTATGCTTTCGCATTTTTGCCCATGAATTACTCTTTGGCTGTAAAAATATAAGATATAAGCGAATATCAAACGAGTTTACTTGTTTACATATGTTTTGAATACTTACCAAATGTACGGTGCTGTCCTTTGGACTGTACCTATTTTGTAAAATGTGTAGGTGCTGTAATTTTGTATACCCAAGCAACTCTACTACATCCTCATCGAGATTTTGTGGGCTAATGACTAGAACCTAAAAACATAAAAAGTTCTAGTAACTTTTTGAAAATCTTGTGTGTATAATTTCAATTTTGCGCATTAACAAAACTTATGCAATTCTATCAGTGTCACTTACTTTCAAATTAAGGAACACCCCCACATGCAATAGAGGACAGTAATATCTTGTTGTATTTATCAACACCAACTTCGTCAAAGTTTCAGTACACATTGCGCAAACATCGTCTAATAAATGTATTGCTTCTATGCTGTCCAACATCAAATCTATTAATTCTAGGCATTTTAAATTAATCAAATTACTCATAAGCCTTTTCAAAGCTTGAAGTAACTTTCCTCCAGTGCCAAAAACTCTTATGCGATCTGCATCATCCCGGTTGGCCATATTACAAGGAAATGTAAACTTTAGTCTTCGAATATAAGTACCCACACCAGCAACAGAGGTGTTATCAGAGCCTTGTCTTTCAGTATACCAGGATACCATATTCATAAATTCATATAAATTATAAAAGTTCAGCATTGGTTCAAATATGATACATCTGAAAAATTTGCCAACTTTGTTCAGACATGCTGATGTTCTCATGTGATCCAAAACATATTGCCAGCCACTGTAGTAATTAAATTTTCCACGTGTGAGTGTCGTATCTTCCAATGTGAATATGGACCAGACATTGTGTAATTTAAATGCACGATACCAAGAACGGCATACAAGGGCAGCATAATAACGATCACGGATTGATAGATACGAAAATATTTCCTCCAGTAAAATATCTGGCAACTGATCCCAGGCACTGTAAGTTCTTAATTTTCCATCTTCCTCCGTTTCTTCCTCGATGTCAATATACAGAGCTGTATAAAGTAATAAAAACGAAAAATGGTAGTAAAGACAGCTCTGACGCCTTTGATATCGAAAAACATTGACATTTTAAGTTGTTTACAAGAAGAGATGCTGGAGAAATAATAGAATTAAACTATATATAGAGGTTTCATTTCTTAAAAATATTTACGATATGTAAAGATATACGCAAAAGCACAAGGTCGTCAAAGGCAAAATCAATACGACGAAATTCTACAGGTTTATTGTATTTAGGTAATATACATATAAAAATATTAGCAATAACAGCCGGTAATTACAAATAAATACCCGATATACGTGACAAAAATGTGTAAAACGTGACTCCGCAACAACGGGGATTGTAAAGTAGTGAATAAAGATCATTTCACAAAATAAAGCAAAGCAAAACGATAAAAGCAAAATTCTATAATATGTATATTTTCTTATTTGACACTTAGGCATAACCTTCAAATACAATAACATACCTTTGTCGTGATCGTCAAATTTCCAACAACCTTTACTCATTTTCAAGTCAAATTCTTTCGAAAGGCAGCATTAAAATAACGGTTTGGGTGAGTTACACTATTTATATATGATATTTCTAAAAATATACTAAAATGGGAAGTAGCCGAAACATCTGATAGGAGTCCGCCATTTTATACTTAGTTGCCGGAAGTACGTCATAATGACTGAAGGCGCCATAGCAGCCGGCAATAGTAGGAGTTTAGCAAAATATCATATGTATCCCTAATCTTGTAGGGGTGATTTCCGTCAGAGAGCGACACAGTGTGACTTTTTGAAAATTTTCAACCGTAAGTAAGTGTGTTGCGAAAAAGTTGCTGTTTCGCGTACAATTTTGTATTTTAATGAGAAAGACTAACTGAGTTTCATGGTAAATATTCTTCTTAAGTTCATAAAGTGTAGAATACATTAGGAGAACCTTTACGTACAAGCAGTGTAAAGCCCATCATTGTTCAGGGAGTACTTCTGGTATTAAATGATTGTTTTTTTTGCAGCCCCATAGTGGTATTTACGAAATACGTTGAGCATTTGAATGCATAATGTGCGACTTAATAGATTTCAACAGCCCTAGTACAAAAAATGCCATTATATCTAAACTTGCTTCTCCTTTAATACCATCTCCAGCAACTCCTACTACTTCTGCCAGTAACATTGATACTCCGAACACTGTTTCTGCCCATCCAAGTTCTTCCTGCAATGGAAAACGTGGCAAATGGAATGATAATCCCTTTGACTTGGCTTTGCACAATATGATGGAATATGCAAGTAAGAAAGAGGATCCATTTGAAGTAGTATTTGAAAAGGCACTGAAATGTAAGAATGAGTGCAATATGCCAAGGACTTGTTATACAGAATTTAAGGATGATTTTACACCAACACGTAAAAGGCCTTCTGAGATCCTGAAAATGAACAAGACTCTGGATGATTCATCAATGGATATTCATTTAAATACGTCATTTCGCTCAAAAGATGCTATTCTAAATATGATTGAAGATGAAAGTATCATTCAAGACCTGAACAATACAAATTTACTTAGTGACACTTGTAAAAATAAAGAAGATCATGTTTCCATGAAAGAAAACACAATGCCAAATATAACAGTCCAGCCATCAAGTCCTGCGGAAACATCAATTTTGAGTCAATCATTACTAAATGACACTTTATCAGAAAGTAGCTCCAATTCACCAGAGCAAACAAATAAATTACGCAGGATATCTTCAATCTGTGCTCAAACAAAGAATATAGATAGAACAAAGCTTTCATTCAATGAGGCACTTAAATTTTCAAAACTCCGTCGTTCTCTCTCAGCAAATGAAACAAACTCACCTAAGAAGCTGAAGCAGTACAGACTCAGGTCACACTCTACAGCAGAAATTTTTAAATCTAGTGCGTCTGGGACAAGCTCAGTTTCTAGCGTATCTTCAGTACTTTTCGATGACTCAATGAATAAAGCATTCTTGGAACCAAGGATTAGTAACAGCTCCTTTCAAACTGACATTTCAAATATTTCTACCATATCGAAACTCAATTCGACTTCAAAATATGATTATTCATCATCTATTTTTTCCGATGGTTCTATGAACCGCGCGTTTGTCGATAGCTGTTCATCTACAAAGTGCAGCAAGACGTTTGATTTTAGCTCACCAGCTCTTCGTCGATTAAAATCTGTGAGTTCTCTAAAGTCAGCTAACATCACCAGTTCTGCGTCAAATTCTGCCGACATGAGTGATTTAGTAAGCACATTGCAAAAGATGCAGATAAACTCAACAGAGATCCCAATATCAGAAATTGAAACTGTAAGGAGTGACGTTAATGAAATGAATTGTATATCAGATAAAATAGACAAAGGTATTATTAATCCAACGGTATCAGACAACCAACCAAAAATGGAAGACAAATTATTAGATGTAGATGTTTTCGATCCTGAAATGGAGAACCATGCAGAGAGAAGTACTAAAAATTCAACGTCATCTTTAAGCTCAATCGATTCTGTGTTTGCAGTAAGATATTTTACGTGTTTTTCTTCATATAACATTTTTGTGCTCTTATTAAGCCGTTTTAACTTATTACAGGTAAATAGTAAACTGGCAACATCTATAATGGAAGAAGCTAATGCTCTTGCAAAGCTGTTCGGGGAGTTAGCACATAAATCAGAATGTGAGTGATTCATTTCTACATGATCCTACTACTTATTCTTCAGTTATTAATTTCCTTATCATTTTTTATAGCCACTATTTCCAGTTCGGATGATCTACTAAATAGCCGACCACGATGGAATTTCGACGAATTGCCACCCTCGGATGATGAACAAGATGTTGAAAATCTAATCGAATTGCCCTCTTCACCTGGAAACCCTGAATCTATAACGGGTGAAAAATCCGAACTAGAAATCATTAGAGAGAATAAGCTGCTTGATTTGAATGATGTGAAAAAAAAAGAAGTGAAAGAATTAGAGGAAGAATTGATTGATCCCACAACTTCTGACAACAAAATGATGGCGGCTACATTATTGTTTGATCTCGAAAAGTTGGTCAAGCTGGAAAATAATCTAGAAGCTGCGACATTACTGCATAATTTAGAAAAAGCCTTAGGTGTTAAATGCGAGAATAATGTTGAATTACTAACGACATGCTTACAAAACACAAATCATTTGGGAAAAAGTCCTAAGAAATCCAACAATGTGAAAGATATCGATAATATACAAGCTGAAAGCATCGAGAAAAGTGATGAAGATAATGCAAATATTGATAAATCACTCAATACAAAAGAATTGAATGATTCGGCGAACAAAGATTTGGCTAATAATTTGAATACAGATAAGAAAATGAATAAGACTGAAAAAACGTTGGTAATAGCGCAAAATGCATTAGACGAGATTGCACCAATAACAGAGGAAATTGGAGAAACATCCGATACGGTATTTAATGACTCTGTTGTTCTCGAAAATGAAAAAAATCATGAATTTTCCGAACAGAAAATAGCAGCAGAGCTGCTCATCAATATAGGAAAGGCATTGAGCGGAGAAAACAAAGATCCGTCAACTATAAATTTACTCGCGAGTATTGGTAAAATTTTAAATGTCTCGACCAGTCATTTGAATTGCGATGGATCGCAACAAAATAATTCTGAGCATGGGGAGAGAAAAACACCCACAAAAAAGACTGTCTATAAGTCAAAAGTGCAATATCCGTCCAATTTATCGAAATCCATGAATAGAAAGAGCTTAGACTCATCATCAAAGGTACATTATAATTTCTATAAATCAAATATTCCCCAAGTAAATGCAATTCATGCGAACTCTATTGAATTTATTAAATATATAACAGGAACATACAGCGAATGAAAAGTTACCCAGAAGAAGTTTGTCTGGAAGTCGCACAAATGGAACTCATGGTACTTCAGTTTCAATAGAGAAAACAAAATCTTTACCAAGAGATATGAAAAAGCGGTTTTCAAGTGACTCTGATATCATGAATAGACGAAGCATGTTAAAAGGTTTGGTAATATTAACGAAAATTTTCTTTTTTCATTCAGTTCTGTAATTGTAAAACTCACTTATGTTTATAGATGTTAAAGTGAAACCAGTGGTAGTGCCGGACATACGAAAGGAAAAAGCTCCGACTCTCATCAACACTGTGAAGAATAAACTTAGAAAAAAATCAGACGCAGATGTAATTAAGAAAGGACCAATGAAAGCAATAGTTCCTTTAGGCAATATGCAGAGGCGAGGTAAATAATTCTTAGAAAAGCTAGTCAATAACCTTTACATCAAATTTCACAATAATATGTTATTACAGGAAGCTTAGGGAAAAGAGTTGCTCCATCATTGGGCTCGATTACTCCACCAAAAGTTGGATTTACTACTCCTTCTGCTTTCACAGTAACCAACAGTACTCCCAATCCAAGTTTTAATATCCCTGTTGTGAAAAATTCTCCAAAAACTAAACCTGTCGCCTCATCGACTCCGGATGCAGAAGTATCCAAGGCACGCAGAATTGTTTCACGATTATCTCAAACTTCTATGAAGCGTAATGTTTCATGCAACATATCCCCAGTAATACCTGATATTAATACCAATAATGCAGCTACTGCATCAAAGGGTAGTCCCAGAGTGTAAGTATTGAATCCTTGAAGAATTTACTATAGTTAGCACAGATACATGAACATTACACGTAACATTTACAGATTTAGACATAATAAAACGTTGTCTCCGCCAAAAGGACAGTCTCCGAAATCTCGTCACGCCCATAACAAGACCGAATGCAGTATTCCAAAATATTCGCCATTGGTAGGTCTCGCGAGGAAGAATTCTTTTAGCGAATCGACTCGAGTTCAGGATCGTTTAGGATCTCCAAAGAGTTCGCTGACAAAATCTCATTTACCATTGACTAAACGGAAGAGCGAGAGTGAATTACTGCAGAGCAGTCCCTTAAAAAATAACAACAAGCTTGCAACAAAAATTAAACCATTGAATTTGGTATGTTCATCTATTAACTTGTGACTAGTGTTAATGGAAAATGTTAATTGCTCAAATCTATTTACAGTTCTCGAAACTACATCGACGTAGTGGTATGACGGCGGACAAGGAAAATCAATCTTAATTAGTAATTATTAATGCATCATTCCATTTTGAGCGGCTTCGTATTATTTCATGCTTAACATTGTTTCAAGCTGCAATTTTGAGATATTTTGTTCGTCCTTATAATGTATTGCATACGGCATCTGATAAATTTTCGATAAGTTTTATAAGAATGATATTTTGTACTTTTTGCAATAAAATATTTTACGAGATATAACACCACTCTGCCTTGAAAAAATTTCTTTATTCACAGTTTCGAATTGATCAAAGGAAATAATATAGTAAATCGACCACAGCGATATAAGACTATAACTCATTAGTCGCTATTACCAAAATTATATTAGCAGAAAAAGGAAGTGAAACATAAATTTACGTATAAGCATAAACATAACCATCATAAGCAGGTGGCTTAAACACGCGATATTCAAGAAATCTGTTAAAGAGCAAAGAGAGCGCAAATAAAATTTGAATAGTAGCATACCATATGTGCATTGGGAAATTGTTGAGATCTGTTGCGTCAGATCCGTAAAAACCGAAGGCACCCGATTCCTCCACGAAGAGCGATCACAGCGTCACGGAAATACTCGAAGTCAAAGTGGACAACCAATGAATTACACAGCCGTGTCCCTGCAAAAAGTGCGCTCCGCGTGTCCGTATTCCGGCGGCCCGTCCATGTCTAAGCCGCGCCCGGGCTGCGCTCTTGGATATTCACGAAATTTGCAGTGGCAGCGGCATCGCACAACATAACACAAGGTCGCAAATAATTCTGTGAAAAGAGAGGAAGTCGTCGGTGCTCGTGAGAAAAAGTGCGCCAGGGTTTCACGCGGTTCAATCTTTTGCGTGTGAACAACGACGGCGGCCGGCGAGGCGCGCCGTCTCTAGAAAAGAGCGCGTCTCGGCGCGTTCCCGTGCTTATCGACATTCGGCCGAGAATTTTATTCGGCCGGCCTCATCGGCCCATTCGACGCCTCGCACCCAGTTTTCTCATTCTGCAAGCCAGTGACAACGCGTCTATCGTGCACACCAAGGTGTACCGGGTCCTGTCGCGTGGTTCTTTTTTACTCGTGATTCCAAACGTAAGACTTAGCACCAAGAACTACAGTGCAGTGCAAAATGCGCCTTGAGCGCGGTTAAGCGCACATCGTCGACGAAAGATCGTCTCTACTGCATATAAAAAAAACTGTCCTCGTGCGCTGGGAAATACGCGCGTGGTGTTTCTCGATCATATCTCATCAGCAAGCAACGCGTCGGTTCGTTTATTTGGCACGTATTGAAATTTTCGCTTGCCGTTTGTTCGTTCTTCTATGTGGACATTACTTATGGACCGCAAATCAGCGCGTGTCGCGACCGGACTTCGACACGGGATAATAGGAACTGCTTGACATCGTCGTTATCGGCAAGACACGTTTTAATACGTTCAAACGTTTTATGTTTACCAAGGAACGTTTCATGCACGTCCTTTACTCTCTCGGCGGGCTTCCTTAACCGACATTACCAATCTTTTCTTGGTTCTGTGCTTATCGTGACAATTACCGCACACGGAGTGGATATTTTGCGTGGCGCAGTTCGATCGAATGAGACGACCTCGCTCGTTGTGGCATAATCGGCAAGTGTCTCACGCGAACGTTTCATTTTTTATTATAAACCAACAGCATTCTTTGCCGCCGAATTAAACGTACTTCCTTGATACTGCGCGCTGAGGGACTCCTGCGGTATCCATGAAACGATGATCGACAATACGGATCGCACTAATTGCTAATGGCATCGAGAATTGAAATCTACGTGCAAATTACGCGCGGATCTCGAATGTCCTGGTACATACTTGCGCAGTGAATTCTTTTCATTTCAATACTGTGCCG
Source organism: Pachycephus smyrnensis (assembly GCA_030142225.1). NCBI lineage: Eukaryota > Metazoa > Arthropoda > Insecta > Hymenoptera > Cephidae > Pachycephus > Pachycephus smyrnensis. The sequence continues at coordinate 3,781,727 of JARQST010000304.1, read as the reverse complement.
TATTTTATTGCACTGATGACAAAGAAGTTACGTTGAATCCTGACGCTTGTGGTACTTATGTATGTGAGATAATAACGCGACATCAAACGCTGCGTATATAGAGTCGATTCCTCTGATACTCTTATTCGATGGAATATTGAAGATCGAATTACGCGTGCGATATTCTCGCAGGAATTTGATTATATATTGAAAACTGTTGGTACTCTAAATGTGTACGACGATTAATGATCAGTGACTTGATCCTCTGCCATAGTTCGATGAGAGTAACGATTTTGTTCGCTGTTTAGGCAGAATATAAAGACTACGTGAGACAGATGTACTATCAGGGAGAAACGTGCCTATGAAACACTTGATAAGAATTTTCCATACCTCGTGCAACCTGATCCTACGAGCGTCGCCTGGGTTGTGTAAACATTGGCGCATGAAAAAGGAAGAATAAAAGTTCTCTGAGAGGCAATTGCAGAGCACTGTAAAGGATACGAAACAATTGTTGCGCGACGGCGAATTCGGAGCCGTTGTGGAAATATCCAAGTTGAAGCAGGTGTAGTAGAGCGCGAGGTGCGCCGGCCCGTACGTAAATTATCTTGGACCCCGCCTTGACATAGCGGCGAGGACAATAAAGATACGCGATGCAGCATCGAGTGGAAGCCCAGATTCTCCACGAGGAACAGATCTTGGAAGCGATCGACCAGCTAAGACGGCGTAAAGCGCGTCCTGACGCTGACCGAATCTGCAATTATCTATTGCGAAAGTTCTCGGTGGACGCGCGCGACACCATCGCCGATCTCCACCGACTGATTGAGGCTGAGAAGGTGATCCAGGTCGACTATAAGGGAAACACGAGCTATCGTAACGCTTCAAAGTGGTCCCGGCTACAGCTGTACAAGAACAGGCCGGAGGGTTTCGTTAAGGAAAAATTGAACTCGGCAATGGTTGCAGGCGCCGTCGCTGAGCTGGTTGTCGAGGAGCCAGATTACCTTGATCAAGGCGTACCGGGATACCGGCTGGTGGAGCAGCTGCTGGACGGTGTGTCCAATCCTACCTCGCGCAGGATGGTCGAAGACTTTCTCGGCAAAGAAGTGGCGAGCGGCAATATTACGCGGCTTCCTAACGGCAATTACTCCTTGGTGGCGACGTCCGACATGACAGCAGAATCCGCGCAACATAGTTTTGGCGAGAATGGTGTGCAAAAGGATATGCACAGCGTGTCCACGACGAAGCTTTACGATTTTGATGAGACGGAAGACGTTACGGTGACGGATTCTAGGTCGAACACTCCTAGGTCATCGCGACAAGCCAGCCCCAAGCCTGATCAAGTTAAGAGAGAGGAATGTTATGAGATTATTGTTGGTTCCAAGGAACCGGAATCACCTAACGAGTCTCTTAAGGAAGAGTCACGCGAGGATTCCCAGAATCACTTTCCTGAACTTAAGGATGAGACTAAAACCATCCTCGAGAATTCATATTCTAACCTCAAACGATCTGCAAAAGCCGAACGTAAACAGCGCCTCGAAGTTAGGACGGATGATCCTATGGATATAGAGATGAAGTTCGAGGATTATAGGAGAGAAACGAAAGATGAACGAGAGAAGAGGGAAGATGGTGAACAGCTCAGTGAGGAACGGGATGAAGAGGATGCTGGCAGAAGTTCTACCAATCCTTCGCCAACACCTTCCACACTTAATGTAGGAGGTTTTAGAAGTGCTCGCAGAAAGGTGTTTTTCATTTTGCCTTATTGTACACATCTAGCTTGCATCATAATGTATCTTATATATCAGCTTTATGTTAAGCTAAAGTTTATCCTTCTATGGAAAATTACATGTTCCATTTTTTTTTTCAGAGGGCAAAGAAAGTATTTGACCCTTCGGATAATAATCTTGTTAAACGTAAACGTGGTCGACAACCTGGAACACAGAATAAGAATTCTTTAATCGCTCAGGAGTCACAGGACTCTAATAAATCTACTGTGAAAGATGGACCAAATCGACAGTGCAGTCTATGTGCTAAAGAGAAGCAAGAAAAACTAGTTGCGTGTCGTGATTGTACCGTTCGTGGTATGTACCTCCAACTTATGTTACTCCATTACATTGTCCTCTTTTTTTTTCTTTTCACTTAATTGTAGTAATGTGTTCCAGCTCACCCTAGCTGTATATATTCTCCAGAAGAATTGATACAAAAATTAGGCAGCAGTTGGCAATGCGAACGTTGTAAAAGTTGTATAGTTTGTTGCGAAACTTCAGATGCTGTACGTACAAATTTTTCTGTTTATACTTCGTTTAAAATCAATGAAATATCAATACAAATCCATTGTTTGCTTTAATAGGGTCCTTTGGTAACCTGCTTCTCTTGCGACGAAGCGTACCATCATGCTTGCCACTCACCTCGAATAACAGCACCCAAGTCTAATCCTAAATGGCAGTGTAATAATTGCACGCAAAAACAGTTTAAATCTACTGTGTCACAAAACATAAGTATACTGGCAAGTCGGCCAGACACGCCTTCCAATCCACCTGTCTTGCCACCTGTATTAAGTCCGCAAGTCTCACCAGCGAGAGGATCGTCTGATCAGATGGAAGATGACAGCCCTCGGGATGGAATAGATCCAAATATACCGGACGCTTCAGACTGGACGTCGGAGCAAGTGTATCAATATTTCGCAAGGTTATTTCCCAAGGAAGCCGAAGTCTTTAGGCAACAGGTAAAAATATTTTGAATCTCTATGGCAGTACTGTACACAGATTTCTTATCTTTCTACCTACAATAATAAATATATATGTAACGCAATTATCCATTACATTACAGGACATAGATGGCCATTCCTTGTTATTGATGAAGCGTTCCGATGTGTTGACCGGTTTGGATTTACTTTTGGGGCCAGCGTTAAAGATCTACCGACATGTTTTGAAATTGCAAGTTCGCAGGGACGATCCACGAATGTATTGGCTGTGAAGGTTTCTTCTTTTTTTTCATGTTTGTGCAGGAACAAGGTTGTGCCTAAGCAAGGATAACATTTGGCAATAGGTTCAGACATGACATAGTCAGTTGCCATTACGCGTTTTTTGCGTAATGCGTGTTTCACAACGTTTCTTTGGATTCTGAACGCTTTTTTTGGTTTTGTATATAGCAGGTTAATCTTTTATCCAGAGAAACGTTGTTAATCACCTTTTAAGAGAGTTTTTATCTGTAGTTTAATTGTTGAGATGCGCTAGGGACGGTAGCACAAAGGACTGGTAGTACCGCCGTCTAATTTTGTACTGTATCATAGTAACTTATGTATCATCCAGGAGTCATGTACAATAAACATTTATCACAAACAAATGCTGTCTTTGATAGTTGAAACTTTAATGCTAAATCGTCCTTCCAACATAAGTCTATGTAATTGTTTTAGAAATAATTGCTTTTGTTAAATGTTGAATCTAATTGTTAAACGATTAGCATTTTTAAGAGGGATACGTAGATTAACGCTTATATATTTTTAGCTTAGTTCGAAACGCTCACTAAAATAAATGCTATTTATGTACCTTAATAAGACAATATATCCTTTATTTCTTCACCATTACATATCAATATAACATGAATATTAACTAATGATTTTTTCGAAATTCTTTCACTGGAGGAACGCGTTACCTTGGTTTCAAAATTAATTTTTCCCATTTCTTTTAAATACTGATTAATTATGAAATTACATAAAATATGACACTGAAGAATCCGAAACCAATGTCAGTTCCTCGAATACGAGCAAGTATTCGCATTCTATATATATATATGTATACGTATAATCTACATATAATAAAATATCCAGACTGCCATTAATATTTTGAGTATATCTATTTAGATGTAGCATGAACACGGATTAATGGAAGGTGTTTCGAGGACAAGTGAAGGAATTTTAAAGTACAATTTTTAACTTACGTTTATTCACTTTCTTGCCAGTCTATCGTTATTGTTAATAAAGCTGGATAACATTGTTCTAAACGATGTTCCTCAGTCGTGATGCTGAAATTTACATCTTGAATGTGAAAGTGAAACAGTGAACGTTTAGACGGTTGAAATAGCTGATGCTTCAACAATAATCTGCTACCAATTTACAAATACGTTTTCTAAACATTACATTATTCTGGCATTTTACTTAACTTGCTAACAGGTGAGGAATACTTAGCAGCTTGAGGCGGATGAAACAAGATAATATTTTGAAGGCCCGGTTGCATATCCATATTGTAATTTTACAGAATTTCTGCATAAAAAATGTCCTTATCAAGCTTCTGCGATATAATTTTCATTAATTTGAGAAATTCTCCACTACCAATTTTCCATTAATCTAACAATATTTAAGGAATTCAAGTAAATGTTATTTATTGCTCTTTTATTACTGTAATAGTAAACTATGAAGATGGTCTTGGGATGAGTTACATTTGTATACATATTTATCTTTGTACAAATATTGTATACGATATTGCCTCCTGGTTTATATATTATAGAGTGGGAGATTAATTGTTGTATAATAAATGTGTACCCCATTGGGTATGACTGTCCTGTGAAACATTATCAACTGCCATTTTTTTAAGTACGAAACTTCAGATACCCTGTGTTAGGTTTGTTTAGCATGATATCATCGTGGTTTATGTTCTATTACATTTTTTGTTACATCTTTAGCATGTACCCAGGCCACAGTTACCTACCCATAAGATGTTTATAAGAATGCATATTTTCATAAGTATTCTGAAATGCATTATGATAAAACCTTGTATATAGTATTCATATTCCAAAATAAGTCTCAAAAAGCCCACTAACAACAAAGTTTCATATTTTAATTTTCTTTTTTCACATTTTCACTCTCAACTATATTGTACTTTTTAAGTCTTTACGTCGGAGATCATTAAAATTGTAAGTAATTCAGGTAACTGGATATGCGCAAATACATTAATATAATTAAATTAGTAATTAACCAATGGCAACGATAATCACTTGTTAATAATATGTTGATACACAATATGGAATGACTGAAGTCGATGTTGAAAGGGAATATGATATTTGCACAAATCCAGATTCTGTCAAATTAATACATCATTTGAATCATAAGAATTCTATGTTGGTCTTATTTGAGGTTCTGATCTTCGTTGTACTGTGACTTGGATTTCTGATTGTTCAAGAGACAATTATAGAGGCTGCGCGTATTTTTACGTTTGAATGTTATTCTCGTAGTTTTTCCCTTTACAATAATAGTTCAATAACAAGATGCGCACACTATGCGAATGCAAACTGATATTACAAATACTTTGAGCAAGCTGATATAGTTATCAATGGGGACGTATTATAACAATTTTCAAACATTAATAACTAGTCAAACGCGATTCTAATTGTAATAATCTTTGGGAACATAATCACAGGATCAAAAAATTCAGGCGTAAATAAAAAAGTTCCTGAAAAAAAGAAACGACTTTCAGTCAATTGAAAAGTACTTTTGCATATAGAAAATTGAATTCTCAATACCTACAACGCCATTGAAAGACAGTACGAACATTTCCTTGGAAAAATGTCATTTCTGGCAAAATTAATAGAGCCATCTACATAATGTAAATTAATATTAATTATCATATCAACTGATGTATCTGCAATAACAATGTACAACTATAAAGTTAAATATGAAGCAAAGAAAGATCTTAAAATAATTCATTATAAAAATTTAGAAGCTGCTCTATTGTGAGCCAGCTTAGAAAAGTTAAGATAAGACACATAAGTCATCTAACAAGTGTTGAATCTATTAAACATTGTAGTTGTATACTTGATTATTGATTAAATTAGATCATTTTATATCCCTCTCTTTTATGTGAGAAGGAAGTAACTACATTAATTACTGCGCGACGTTGACGAGAGTTTGCATTGCAAGTATCGACTGATTTTAGTTATGCTAATTTAATTTCTTCAACTTTTCAGTAATCTGCAGCGCTTATTATCCAACATTGTCGTGACAACACAACTAACCAAATATGAAAAATTTATTAAATTTATATGATTCATGACGAGAATGTTTTGCTGGGAAACGTCACGGTTGATCTCTATTCTACCAGCCAAGTGAAATATTTTGATTTTGTTGCTTTAATACTCTGTTTTGATAAACCATAAATCACACGAGTAAAGCCGTTATTCTCACTTTGGAATAGCGTAAATGTAGCTTGCATAAATGTGGAAATACATAGACTCGCTTTAAATGAAAAGAGCCGAGTATTAAAATTTTAAGTCAGTATCTAGTAACACAATAATCTATACCTAGAGATGTAGAGCAAACATCAAATGACTCGAGGTTCCTTTCACTCCGAACTCCTTTATTCCGCCTAAATTTAAATAGTTTCGAAAGATTTTTTAGCAGTCAAACAACAGAGTATCTATCTAAAGTTTCAAATTAATGTCAATGACGTCAACATTTTCGCTGTATTTTGGGGGCGGCTTTTTATGCAAAGGTGCCTCGTCCGGTAAGTATATGGTCACTTTGCTTGGAACGTTACACTTTTCAACATTTATATCTTCTTCCTCGCATTTTTCAGGCGATAAGCAAAGCCACACAGCTGATATAGCTGCGACTACTATTGCAGTTGCAAGCATCCAACGTGGTATTCCTGTGTGGCGTGAAGCACACTGTAGCCAATCTGATCCAGGTATCAATGCAGATTGTTCGGTTTCTCCTGAATAGTCTGATGGAATGCCATAGTCCACGGTCTGTTCCATTATTGATATAATAAATTTATGTGTTATAAATGTAACTTTGTGGTATATATGTATATTGAGTCCAATATAGAAATATGTCATGTATTTCTTATTTGTTAAAAGAACGAAATTATTTAAGCAGACCAGTAATAACACTAACCATAAAAAAGTTAAATGATTTTGAACTATAAGTTTAATTTTAATGAAGGTCTTGCGTATATGTAAGTAGTTGATACAAAAATAATCTATGTAATTTATAAACTTACCCCTGCATCTATGGGAACTGTTTTAATATATGTCTGTGGTAGCTTAAATCCATTAGAATCCCACCAACCAGGTAACAGTTCCTTCCTTAATCCAGGATCTGTTAGGATGTCATTATCCGGGACATCCGGTGACATCAATAGTATACTCGAGTCAGCTCCTTCTTCAACATAGATAGCAACTGACAAAAGGCAAACTAGATCTAAGTTACGCTGCTTGGCCATAAAGTCACAGCCCATGGTACAAGCATAGCGGTCATCTTGCATTGTGTATGCTTCTGTGCATGCTGTAAAAAATTATTTACATGTAGGTGTAAGTTGAAACTTCGTCAAAACTGGAAAATCTAATTAAGTATAACAAAACATATGGTACGTTTAAAAACAATATAGAATATATTAAAAAAATGTTTATTATTTAGAGCATACATGCTTCACAGGCATCCCTGGTACCATTTAAGCTGTCAGGTTCCAAACCATGACGCAGATCAACCAGATTAAAAAACCTGCAACCTCTCTGGCAACACGATTTGGAGTATTCATTCTGAAATATGTGGACAATAAGAATTCATTCATGTCGATCAATATGAATAGTATTGTTAAATATTGTACAAGACAATTGACATGCATGAATAACACAAATTAAGTGAACAAATTTACATACAATTGCGAAGGGCAGCGGTGCCTTTTCACAAAGATACGTGCACGGATCCTCCCGATTCATGAACTTATAAAGCACATCACCCCGGCTAAGATCCGCGATAAATAGTAATAGCAATGCAAGAATTTCCTTATATCTTCTCATTATGAAGGAACCCGATGTTCTTCACGTACTCTTTCCGTCACTGTGTCAAAATAATCTGTTAAACAAGGATACTACACTCGATAAGGATGGTAGCTCGACGAATAATCAAGTAAATATCGATTTAATTATGGTGGGAACGCGCGTTACTGGTCGGCGAAAATGTCAGCTGAAAGATCCGTCCAATGAATACATGGAACTCCGTTTGGTCTGCGTCGTCTGCTTTGAGTTTTTGGTCCCTGAGATTTCCGGTTATGAAGGGTAACAGAACGATTGCCGCTGTAGAAACTTCGTTTCAAAATACAATGTCTTTAAATAATTTTGAGTAATGCGTCTACTTTCGGGTATAACAATAAAGTAAAAGTAATGATAAACCTGTTTACCTATAACCACGGTCCCTATAACGCTCTTGTTTACTGCGTATTACAGATAATGGAGATAAAATTTGATTGTGGTCCGATCATATTTGTCTATATACCAATTTCACCGTGCACGTTTATCAGAATATAGATAGATTGATAATAATTGATATAACAAAGAAAAGCATGAGCATTTTCCAATTTACTTCGGTTTTTGCAATTTGAACTAGACGTCAATATACGCGCAAGCGTATTCAATATAAATTATAGCTAAGCCATATTCTCCTTGTCATTGTCAAATCAATTAAAGCTGTTGTTAGATATCACCTAATCAAAAGTTTTCATGCTTCAAAAACCCATATTATTATTTTGGCAATCGTATTTATTAATTAACACGATTCTTTTTAATATCTATATTCTTTAAGGCAGTATGTAGTCGTTGACTTTACACTGTTAGTGGCTCTGAAATTATAATTGCAATTTTCAATTTCGTGATGGATTTTTGAAGTTCGCAATGTTTCGAAATTTATACATTGGTTGTGGTCATCTTGCTGCGATAGCACATGCCAGATAAGTTTTATTTAGTTTCAAGGTTATTGCTAATTATTCGCAAGAATCTTCGTGAAGGCATTGGCCGGCAGAGGCGGCTGGTTCCAAAGCGTACGTCACCACGTTTCCAACAGTATTCGACAGTCTGTCTTCTGCCGTCGTCCGATTCGGATTGTTGGGAGTCTCTACATTCCTGATACCTGATTATTTTCTTATACACTGTGGGTAATAAAATTAGCCTTTGCCCTGAAAATTGTCGTAAATAGAGCATCTATTTATTTCCATAAATACACACTCGATTTAACGATTGTTAGTCTACAGCAATTATCACGTTAAGTGAACGGTACGTTTTGCATATGAAATTCTGATTTAAAAATGTATATCACTATAGAACAGTACTGTCTTTGTGAAATTAATGATAGTTTCATTGATTTTTGTAAACTATGAATAATCGTTTCATTATGATTTTTAAATAAATTTTGTCAATGTCACTATATGGCATAAGCCATATGTTTCTTGCACATTTAATGGTTGTGTCTTTTAACATGTCACCACATGGTTATGATACAATTTTTAGGGGATAAAAGATATTTTTCAAGATTTTCCTTGTACATGCTTTTTACCACTCAACTGTTTTGTTGAAAGATGATGTAATATTCTATGTAAAAATAATCAGTAGCAACTGGCATGACAGGTATTTTCTTAAGTATGGCAATTTCATCTGGTACTTGAGTTACGTGCTTTTAGAATCTTTCAAGACAACTTTATTTTGTGATTATTAAATATTCATATGCAGAACTAAGTAATATTGCATCTATTCATTGTTAATGATTTAATTTAACTTTATTAATGTAATTACTAGTAGTAAGGATTAATTGATATATAGCAGAATTGTGTAATCTAGTTCCATATACAATTGTGCAATAACATAAAAATATTGGATACATAAAATATAGATGATTGTAATACTTGCTGTTTGATATTAAAACTTATATTTTTTTTTGATAGTTCTTACATCATGCCGACTAATACCCAAGATGGATTCGCAACAAGAGCCATTCATGCAGGACAGGATCCACTGCAATGGAATCACTGTTCTATTGTACCTCCTTTAGTAATGTCCACAACTTTTCGTCAGGATGCACCAAGTGAACACAGAGTAAGTTAAAAGAATTATTTAATACATGGTCATATGTGTCAATGTAATTAATTATCAAGTGCCGTATGGCCAAAAGTCCTGTAATTGATTTCATGAATGATATTTGAATTCACATTGTGTGATGTCAATAATGCTGTGCCATTCAAATCATCAGTCATCTTCAATATAGCAGTGCTATATCATTATCGGTCATAATAATTGGTCAAAATTAATACATGGAAATGCATGCCTTTCCTCTTACAGATGCGCCAATTCTAACCAATTATTTTCAATTACATCTTGATTACAGTTAATTTTAAACTTGGATATATTTGCACTATTCGATGTAACTATTGACATTAATTTTTATGTCTTGTGTTGCAGGGTTTTGAGTATGGACGATCAGGAAATCCTACTCGTAATGTTTTGGAATCATGTTTGGCTGCACTAGAGGGTGGTAAACATGCATTGGCATTTGCATCTGGCCTTGGTGCAACAACAGCTATTATATCCTTATTGCAATCAGAAGATCATCTTGTATGTTGCGATGACGTATACGGAGGAACCAATCGGTTTTTCCAAAAGTGTGCATCTAAGCAAGGCATTAAAGTTACGTTCGTGAATGCGAGTGATCCAAAGAAGATTATAGATTCTATACAACCCAATACAAAGGTTAGTAAATGTACAAAATAAAAAATATTTAGCGTTCGCATTCTGCATATCATTATCTATATATTCTTAAGCAATTGATTATTCTGTTGTTAGAGTATATAAATTATCAGACCCACTGTGTACATATTGACATTTTATAGAACTGTATCAGAATATCGGTAGTGTTCGTTTAATCTACCGCTTTATGTTTCTGACGCAAGTATTTCCCAATGATAAGCTCCCAGATAATGATTGTTGAACCATTTCAAACAAGCAATGTTATTTACAACGATTGGAATGTCGTTGGATATTTTTGTGGATGTTCATTTAATCGGACGTGTGAAATGTCAAATTAATAAAGATAAAATTATAAGTTAAATTTCACGTTTGTATACGATGAATGGATTGAATTTTCGTATCATTGTTTAAAAGATCTTGGAATGTTTATACGTTCAGAAACGATAATCTTAAATTTTATTGTTATAAGGTTATTGCGCTTATCAAAAATCAAATATCGAAATATCTTGAAGTAAATTTGATACTGTTTTTCATCATCTTGGGCAATGCCTCATGTCATTCTGTAACATATGACAAGCAGGGTCAAACTTTATTAGCTTGATTAATAATGAAATAAAGGCAATTGTGACACTTTTTATAGCTAATAAGAATTATTATAGTGAAAAATGTTATCGATTCCAGCACTTCTTGGTAACAGGTTTGATGCATTAAATTAAATTAAATTAAACAAATATACGATTGATAAGACTTACCAGACATCATTCATGTGTCATCGACCAATTACCCTCGAGCATTGTATTTCTTGTTACAGATGGTGTGGCTAGAGACTCCCACCAATCCATTGTTAATTTTAGCCGATATTAAAGCCATTGCAGAGTCTCTCAAGACGACCCGTCCAGATGTTATTCTTGCTGTTGATAATACTTTCTTAACATGCTATTTCCAAGTAAGTTATATACGTTGAATATTTTTAGCATACATAAAATTATAGTCAAGTAAATGACTTTTTTTATTTGTAATTAGCGTCCTCTGGAACTTGGCGCAGATCTTGTTGTATATTCGTTAACAAAATACATGAATGGCCATTCTGATGTCATAATGGGTGCAGCAATTACTAAGCGTGACGATCTTGCTGAGCGATTGCGCTTTATTCAGAATGGTAACCAACTCTAGCAGTATTCTCATTATTCTAAGTAATAATCCATTTAAGGGAACTCCGGCCCTCTCATTAACATTCGAGTCAAATGTAAACGAAAATTGTAAATAACAGGTTTTTGGACAGAGATTTTTTTCCAAAGCGTAGTTCAGCGCACATTCTGCAAGGTTATCAATCACTTTGACACCACTTTTGCAATAATTAACCCAAAACTAAAAGAGTCATCCGACCCGAAAATTTCGATGTGAATTTAAGAAATGCGAAAAATTTCGGGTCGGACTACTTTTTCAGTTTTTGGTTGTTTATTGCGAAAGTGGTGTCAAAATAATTGTTAACCTTGCAGAATGTGCGCTAAACTCTGCTTTAGGAAAGAATCTCTGTCAAAATCCTGTTATTTACGATTTTCGTTAATATTTCACTTGCATGGTAAATAAGAAGTTCGGAGTCCCCTTAAGGCGTATTAAGGAATTTTTGAATGCTTTTCATTGAATTATTCTTTTGTTAGCCATGGGTATCGTGCCATCGCCATTCGATTGTTCACTGGTAAATCG